>NW_026476634.1:0-10355 GCF_026875155.1 Cherax quadricarinatus
TATTATTATTATTTTATTATTATTTTATTATTTTTTTATTTTTATTTCGGGGGAACACTAGACCCTTATGTTTAATAAAAGGTCTGCTGAATTGATATGATCAAGGGAAGGGCAGTCCTCAGATCAAGAGCCCTTCACCACTAACATCATCACAACTCTTTCCCTTTAATGTACTATGAAGAATCAAACGGGGTATATTTTGTTTTCTCAGTCTTCAGTGGTTTCCCATTTTCTTTCTCACGTCAAATTTTTTTAAATTATTTTATTGAATTTACTGGTTTTAATGCAGGACAAACCACATAGGGTTTAAAATCTTTAGCTCTAAATCCTTCGCAAACTCGTGCGTCGTCAGGAGCTATGCAGTGTTCCAAGACAACTACAGACAGGAGGGGAAATTCTCTGAGACAAGGCAGAAGGTATCAGTGGCGGCCCATGCCAAGACGGACATGGTTCAATGTATTGTGCATTTAACGTAAGTTCATAAACCTGTCCTCCCACGGTTGAATTCAGAGGTCAGACTTCACTGTGACGACAGAAAAGTAATGTATTACTAATTCGGAAAAAAATGAAATTGTACTAAAATTTCTTAGCGATATAGATAAAATTTCAGACTATGCACCAGTAAAACAATAAACACAGGAGCCTCTAAAATAACTTCAGCAGCAGTTTACAATATAACACAGTCCTGCTGGACATCCAAAATGGGAAAATTGTAGAAATTACTGAATCGGCATCACTTGTAGCATACAAAACAGGGGCAATTATTTTAATTCAAGGCTGTTATAGTCATGCCATACTGGTTGACGCTGGTGCGCGCGCACACGCACATACACACACACAGGAGAGATAGGGGGACATGATAACGACATACAAAATACTGAGAGGAATTGACAAGGTGGACAAAGACAGGATGTTCTAGAGATGGGGACACAGCAACAAGGGACACAGTTGGAAGTTGAAGACACAGATGAATCACAGGGATGTTAGGAAGTATTTCTTCAGCCACAGAGTAGTCAGGAAGTGGAATAGTTTGGGAAGCGATGTAGTGGAGGCAGGATCCATACATAGCTTTAAGCAGAGGTATGATAAAGCTCACGGTACAGGGAGAGTGACCTAGTAGCGACCGGTGAAGAGGCGGGGCCAGGAGCTCGGACTCGACCCCTGCAACCTCAACTAGGTGAGTACAACTAGATGAGTACATACACACACACACACACACACACATGGATGTTAGGAAGTATTTCTTCAGTCATAGAGTTGTCAAGAAGTGGAACAATCTGGAGAGTGATGTAGTGGAGGCAGGATCCATATAGAGGTTAAGAATAGATACAATAAAGCTCATGGAGCAGGGATAGAGAAAAGTGGACCTAGTAGCGACCAGCGAAGAGGAGGGGTCAGGAGCTTGTAACTCGGCCCCTGCGACCACAAATTAGGTGAGAACAAATGGATAACACACACACACACACACACATACACGTACCCCCCTTTCCCCCCCCACACACACAAAATCGTGATGATCCCAAACACAAACACCTTCAACATCTGACGAACAGTTATGACACTATCATCAGCTGCGGTCACCACCACTTTGCATGTAAATGAAGGGGGCAGATTATGACACTCCACAATTTGAGGCTTTGTAAACTAACAACGCTGGACGCAGTCAACTTCTGAAACAAAGCCAAGAGAAAAAAAGCGAAGAGAGAAGATAAAATTATACTTTCAAATGAGACATTAAAATGCTAATAACAAAAGGTGGGGAAAGGGAAGGGTCCTCGTGTGGAAGCAACACATAGATGGAGAAAAGGGCAAAGTATGATACACTGGCCTGGTGAAAATAAGTGACCCTGCGTAGGTAAAATTTATTTCTTAATTTTAAAAATAACAACTACTGCATTATGTTTGGGTTAAAGGGAAACGCTATTGATGCACCTCTCAAACTCGCTTCCCTAAAATTTAGGTAAGGTATGGTTTAAAAGGGGAGCAAAGACAGTGAAATATGCCTTAACGTGAGTGTAATTCAAGTGAGCATTGTTCTAACCATTGGATGAAATGCGAAAACAAAGTGGAAAACAAAGTGGAAAACAATCTTTTATTGGGACATTACTCTCTGTGTACATATAGCTACACGAAAGTTTATTTTACAACTATAACTTTCTTTCATATACCAGTCCTTTATTTACCTAATTGGGATTCACTTGTTTCTCTCTGCACTGGTTGAGTTTTCAGGTGTTAGGTTTAGTCTTTGCATTTCGAGTAACTTGAAAGAGTTTTTCCCCTGGTCTTCTAGGCTCTGTCACATCCACATTATAATCAGTTACTGAGTTAGCTTTTCTGTATTATAACAGCTAAGCAAAAAAGTTCCGTATTCAAATTATAATTTCCAGAGGCTGGAGAACCTACAATTTTTTGTTATTCCTCTTCTCTGTTTGCGAAGAAGGAAAAAAAGTTTCTATCATGCTGTTGGCACTTCTCTTTCTCGGTATATACATTGCTATGAATTATTTCGTATAAATGTTTCGTATCCTTTTATCATTTGATACGCAGTTTCACGAATATTTATTTTATTCTATCAGTCAACATTTTTATCCTCTCTTTCTAACTTATCTAAATATATGAATTATTTGGTGGTTTGTCTTTAGACAATATTTGGCTTGCCCAACTGTGTTTTTTTTTTTCTTCTGGACACCATACCATCGCTGCATATTCCATTACTGGCCTAACGTATATTGAGAGAAAAAAATCCCCATTTATATGTGTGAAGGTTATTGTAAAGTTGTGAACCATCATATAGAAGTTTGTTTCACAAGTTGGTATTCTGACGTCAATCTTTTGTTCATCATGACACCTGGGACCTTCTCTTCTTTTGATGCCTTTAGTATTTTATCACTGATTCTGTATTCTTCTCCTGGACTATTTTAACTTTTCTCCAATTTCTATAGAATGTCACTTATCGGCGTAAAATTCCCTTAATCATCTATTACACCGTTTTCTTAATTATTCCAGGCCTTTCTGCAAGGATATAGTTATTCATGTTGCACCATCAGAGAGCTACCAGGAGTCTACCTGGAGTGTGTTCCAAGGGGGTCAACACCCCTGCGGTCCAGTCCTTGACCAGGTCTCCCGGTGGATCAGCGCCTGATCAATCAGGCTGTTACTGTTGGCCACACGTAGTCTAACGTAAGAAACACAGCCCAGCTGGTAGGGTACTGACTTTACGTATCTGTCCAGCTCCCTCTTGAAGGCAGCCAAGCGTCTATTGGTAATTTCCCTTATGCCTGGTGGGAGGCTGTTGAACAGTCTTGGGTCCAGGACACTTACTGTGTTTTCTCTAAGTGTATTAATGGCGTCCTTACTTTTAATTAGGGGTATGTTGCACCGTCTGCCCAGTCTTTTGCTTTCGCAGGTAGTGATTCCTGAGTGCATATTTGTAAGCTTGCTTATATAGCGTCCTATTTCTTCTGGTAGGTCGATTATATCATAAATAGGTAAAATGCAGACCCCTGTGGCACCCCGCTGCTGAATTTACCTTCCTACAGACATTTTACCTCTTATTCCTCCGATGTTATTTGATTTCCATTTTTTCTTGAATATTATTATAATCAAAACTAAGCGCCGTTGCAGCAGCCTAATAGATATATGGTAAATGGAATTTGCTGACTGAAAGGCAAACTTTTTTGTGTGACTTGTTTTACTCTCTACGTGTTTTATTTATATTCTCTCATATTTCCATAGTAATTTCACAACAACACATGTCAGCCAGACAGACGCATAGTTCAAACAGCTTTTACTGTAACATTTTATGAGAATTTTCAAAAAATATGGCACTTTTTCAATTTTTTTCCCAACAGTTTAACTTCTTGTAGTAAAATTGCAAACTTAAGTTGTTTTTGTTTGCTTTGTCATTGCTGCCTCATCCACGAGAAGAGAAGGCAGACGAGTCGTCTAAATTGTGTGCGAAGAGAATAAGACAAGCTAAATGAATTAGGATAAAAGATATTGAAAAATGAGAAAAAGCTTTTAAAAACTAGATGGAGGGGGACCGAGAGAGAAAGGAAGAAATTGGAAAGGGGTGAATATTGATAGGAATGCCTAGAAGCCCCATGGAAAAAATAGACGATACTAACATGGTATAGATGTGATTAAAAATAAGATCGGTGAAAGGAAACGTGAGGGGATGAGAGAGAGAGAGAGAGAAAGAGAGGGAGGGACAGAGACAGATTCATACAGTTTTTACAATAGGCTAGGCCACTAGGACACTATTCGAGGCACCAAGGCAGTGTTGCAGCTGCCACAGAATGGGATATCCTGCTGACAACTGCTTGTTAGACATCAAGTGCAATTTCTGCAACAGGAGAGAGCACACAGCGGATACCCGCCATAGCAAAAGATCCCACCAGTATCTCATATCTGGTTTACATGCTTATGTGTCACCCACCCAGGTATTCCTTTCTCAGCTCTGCAGATAGTTAGATACAGGAATTTACTTCAGTATTTTACCTGCTACAAGAGTATTCACCTTACTGGACAGGATTAAAGTCTTCTTCGACCCTAGGCATTCTCATAATCGTATCCTCAAAGACAGATCTAAGGTTTCTTTAGGGCTATTCATTTTCTTAGGGAAATGTCTTTATTTTGCCCAATGGATAATCCGGGCCTGCCACTATATACATTCATTTGATGTACCATATGCATACAAAATACAGGTCATAGCCTGCTAACTTAAGACGCTTCATTACCGATATCCTAGAGGTTACATAGAGTTCGTAAACCCACTTGTCTTGATATAGTTGGTAATTTAGAAACATTCTTGGAGGCCAGATTCCAGGGAATTTTGCTCAAATTTTTAGCTGCACTTTATGGATGGGACAAGGTAAGCAAGATTATCACTGAGGTGATACCTTGTATTTTATTAAATTCATGCCTAGCCACTGACAATCCTGAATGCCTGGAAATTATATTCCTACGTTATATATAAACCTCAGTGATGTGAAGTACAGACTACGGCCCTCAATTACCAACGACCAGAATTGTTTTCCTGATGGATGGCGAGAATACAAGGTAGACTCTCTTCAACAACATAACTATTAACATAATATTTTGGTAATGAGAATCAACACTTCAGAGAGATTTTTGTGAGTTCCTCTCAGTTTAGGCTCTGAAAAGCTTGGAAACATTCTCTAATCTTGTAGACCAATTAGTCACTTCGGCTCGTCTAAGCCCAAGGTCTTCTTAACTACGGTGAACATCTCAGCAAATCGAAATAAAACATTAACTCCCGCAACTTAATTCTGGGAGAAGGGAAATTGGTGAATCCTGGACTCGACGCTTGCTACTACCAGTTAGAGATATTAATTTTCTAAGTAATGTTAACGACTAAGTAAATGCCTTAACCAGTCGTTTCCTTAGTATCAGGCACAAGTACGTCCCTCGTCGGCAGTACTGGCACAAGTACATCCCTCGTCGGCAGTACAGGCACAAGTACATCCCTCGTCGGCAGTACTGGCACAAGTACATCCCTCGTCGGCAGTACAGGCACAAGTACATCCTCGTCGGCAGTACTGGCACAAGTACATCCCTCGTCGGCAGTTTGGCAAAAAGTGCATCCCTCGTCGGCAGTACTGGCACAAACTACAAATTCGGCAGTACTTCAAAATAGACCTTTCCAGTGGCAAGCATTTTCGGAAAGTATGGCACATACATCTGTCGATTACTGGATTTAAGCCCTACAAATTAGCCTTGTTATTCAATATTTTTTAAGGTTGTGGCAACTTTTCGGAATGAATGATGACCTGCCTAATTATGAGAATCAACCCTAAAAAAGCAACAATGTCATAATTCCCACCTCCTGTTTTTGGGCTTGTGATCACACCCAGATATTATGACTGCTTTCTAATCATCATTAGGACACAATTACTTTTTTGGTCACCACATCGCGAACCTCGACATCTCGACGACGCAGATCATCACGACGACACTGGACTGTCCCCAGCAATGATCATCACGACGACACGGGAATATCTCGCGGTCGTTAATTTCTCCTACGACAGGAGATCCGATTGGTTACGACTCTTTCCTACTGTTTCACGATCCCCTATCTATTTCAGATTGGTTCTTGGTATACATGCATCTGCCAACGACATCTCTTACGATATCACAAAATAAGCATCAAAATCTTTATGTTACGACGTATCCAATATTTACTGATTCTATCTAACGTCCACAAGAATATTATAGTTGCGTAGAAAAGAGATAAGGAAATGAAGGAGATAAGAGATGGGAAATATACACAAATAACCCGCATATAGGAGAGAGAGGAGCTGACGACGACGTTTCGGTCCGACTTGGACCATTTACAAAGTCACACTGAGTGACTTTGTAAATGGTCCAAGTCAGACTGAAATGTCGTCGTAACTCCTATGTGCGGTTTATTTGTGTATTGTTCCAGTCACGGTAGTTTGCTTCTTTATTCTTTAAGGGGAAAAGGGGAAAGCTTGGCAGCATGTTAAGTCTCTTGTTTAGTGGACGGAAAATCGAGTCTTCACAACTCTCTGGTTAACTAGACATAAATATATGGCTGTTTGCATTTCATTTTGTCTGTTATCAGAGTTTATAATATCGAGTTTATGTTTCTGAGTATTTTCCCCTTAATTCATAAAGATCAAATTTATCGTACATTTCAAATTTTTTTTCCCGATATCTATTTTGGTGCAAATCTCTTTTCTTTCATCTTCCATTTAACATTTCAAAGGTTGAAATATTCAAGGAGAGTAATTTTTGGTGTACAATTCTCCAGGCTTAAAAGGCAGCCATTTGTCTTTCCTCTGTTTAGTGACTTCCTCTGGTGTTGATTATTTGGTTTGAATACAAGTATAATTAACTTATGATAGTTGTAACAATTTTCCCAACTGAGTTTTCAGATAGAGACTTGCTCCTCCCTGCTCCTTATTACTCTATCACACTATGTAAATTATATTTTGGGATATAGGTTTCACTATTCAAGAAACCCCTGATGTGTATTTCTGTAAAAGTTCCAATCATTGCATTTTTTTTCTGCTAGGAGGTCATTCATAAAAGAAAATTTACTTTCTTTTTTTGTTTTCTGGCCTTGAATATTGAAATAATAATAGTAATAATAATAATAATAATAATAATAATAATAATAATAATAATAATAATAATAATAATAATAATAATAATAATAATAATAATAAAAATAATAATAAAAATAATAATAATAATAATAATAATAATAATAATAATAATAATAATAATAATAATAATAATAATAATAAAAAGATAATGAAAAGATAATATACTTAGGGTTGTTTTGAACTACTGATTTTGTTGGCTAATTTCATACTGCTGATGAGACTAATTCAACTTCTGCTCGTGCTGGGGCGCCTCTTGTAGGTATTGCTTGTGTGCCAAGCACAATTCCATATTTCTGAATGTTGATTGGTGTATGTTCTCTTTTTCCATACAGTGTGTGTGACGTTTGTAGTATCAGTGGATATAGAAACTGATTTTCCCCGTTTTTCTTTCTTTCTACCACCCATCTCTCCATATTTTTATCTGTCTGTTGCTGTTTCCCATATTTTGTCTTCGTTCATCTTTACGTTAAAATATGCACTAAAATGCACATCTCTGTGCCTTTTACTGTATATATATTACGTGTGGGTATAACTTATTTCCTTAATGAGTTTTTTTCTTTTCTCACATTTCAGTATGACAAAAATTACATCTTTCACCATAGCAATATTTTTCTTTAATTGGGTTTTTCACACATTTCTTTGGACGTGGGTAATTACACACTTTTTCCCCATCTGCATGTTCCCTTGGCATAATAATTACACATTATTTTATCTGTGCTAACGTATCAGAGATGAGTATGTCTTCCATTTCTCATGCGTGTTTACACATATTATGGATTGTGATACCCCTCACTGGCACAGGTTTCTATTTCTTATATTTTGACGTTTGACTATTTATCTTGCTGTGTATTTCCTCTGCTTGTGGTATTACGTTTTCTAGTGGTACTATCTCATATTTTTTTTAACCTATTTCCTCTTCTTAATTTAATCTTAACTATCATTAATTTCCTTCTGGTTTGTTGACTTTCCATTTCAATATTTTCTCAGTTTTTGCTTATATGTTTGTTCATATCCCACAATGCATATTTTCTCATCTATTTGTACCGTTACTAATAATTTAAGATAATTTGGCTTAGCGTGGAGATTCTTAGCATCTGCTCTGATAAGAAGTAATGCTGTGCCGTCGAGCGGACCTGAAGATGTTGCTCACCTATGGTACCTCGTGTGATGCCCGAGTGAGTCTCACTTTTTCCAGACCTCCATAAAAGTCTACACAAATATACTAGTTATTTTTTATTTCACATTTTGGTCTTGTACTCGATTCCATCATGGTATAATGCGTGCGTGAATTTGTTAATGCATGATGTGTGACTGGTATTTCCGTGGCCAGCAGTTTAAAAAAAATACGCTCAAGTTGGCCCTGTTTTGTCCTGTTTTACGCAAGATATACGCGTGTTCACGCTAATTTATTTATGAAACTGGTTGTAAAAACTAGCTCTTCTTTATCGCTGTAATTAAAAAATGTCTGAAGACACAAAGATTGCACAAGGCACGAACGGCCGTTGAACCCATTGAAGTCATTCAGCACCTGGGAAATGGGAGGTAATCAGGTTTAATAGGAGGACAGTCAGGTTAGCTCCAGTTTCATGAATCAAGAGCCACTTACCTCCAAGAACACATACTCACTCCATTAAGAATAAAAAAATATGGCATTTACGGTGAAACTTTCTGCACCTGATTTCTTTAAGTGAGATTTGACAGATAATTTAGATCTATCAAGACTTCTCATTTTGAGGCTGAAAGTGCGACTTCTCAGACAAAAAAAAAAAAAACTATTTTACGATCAGTGTAGCACCAGGTACAGAATAATATTAGCTTGATCATTTTAATGCTGAAAGTGACTTGAAACAACCTTACATCTCTTGCTTTATTTTCTGTAGAAATAAAGATTTTGTATTTGAAAGTGATCCAGTTAGCTCAACAAACATTAGGTACAATTTAAAATAATTAGATACTGATTATAATATGTACTTTATAAAAAACTTTTTTTTAGGTACAGGTCACGCCACTTTCCTGCCACAGTAGTTACCACTTTCGGAAGTACTAGGCACCTCCCCCGACACACTAACCCTACGCACAACAATATAGCCATTGATTGACGGGTAATGGTTAATGGATTGCAACTCGCTCGATGTAAACATACTGTCTCTGATGCGCACATCTTTCATCGATATTAATGCGCCGTAACTTGGCTAAGTATCTTCTGTATTTTTTTCTGGTCACTTTTCCTATAACTTATTTTATGTATTGGTTCCAAAATCCCCCTTTTTTGGCTCGCTTTTTCTCCTCCCTAAACTTCCGGAAAACAGCTTCATAATTTTAATTAACGATCGTGGATGTAAGGGTCGAGTGTCAGCTCCTGGCCCTCGCCTCGTAACAAATAGCAGCAGAGTTTCCCTCACCTTCTTGGTTCGTGAGCTTTATCACGCATATCTTTTAAAGTTGTGTATGGAGTTCCCTCACCTTCTTGGTTCGTGAGCTTTATCACGCATATCTTTTAAAGTTGTGTATGGAGTGTGCGTCCAAATGTTTTTAACTTCCTGATCAACCTAAGGTTTTAGATATAGCAACATTCGTGTAGTTAGTGTATCTGTTTACCATCAACTTATGTATTATGTACTGCACTTCTTTCCCTTCCCATCTCATGAGGTCCTTTAAGTATCATGTGAATTACGATCATATCTTCCCTGGGCGTTCTGTCCTCTTATGTTATGTTCAGTTCTTATAGTCTCTACTTGTAATCCATCACCAGATCATCTAGTCTTTAAGACTTCTTGCAAACATCCGTACTTTCTCTAGTGGCTAAATAAGCTCACCCATGAAGGAGTTCGTATTTATTAAAGATTAGCCGGTATTCTCCCGGCCCGGGCCTTTTCCAAGTGGTGGCCCGGCCTTGGCTCCCTCTTTAGAGAGTGTCTGAGACCTAAGTCTCCCATGGGAGGAGGCACAAGTTTCCTCCTCATCTTTGGGACCAACTGTCCCCAGGCCTAGCCACAAGCTAGGCCTCTCTGGTCTGCCATCCCCGCCCCAAGGGGGCTAATGGGAATGACAGTGTTATGAGCCAAAGGCTCGGGCTCAGGCACCTACCCTACCCTAGAAGGGTTAGGCATGGTGTCGATCAAGGAGTTCGTTAGTTAGTTAGTTAATGATTAGCCGTATTCTCCCGCCCGGGCCCTTTTCCAAGTGGTGGCCCGGCTTGGC
>NW_026476635.1:0-10754 GCF_026875155.1 Cherax quadricarinatus
ACCCGGGGCTCGTTTTTGGGGATTAGCTTTGGAAGGGGTTACCAAAGCATCTTGTTCGGCAGTGTTTTTAAAAAAACGATTTTGGGAGAGTTGAAGGAGGAGGTCTTGTTTCTCCGGGAGGAGATTGGGGAGGGAAGGTCCACCTCAAGGGGCCGGGGAAAGAGAGTGTGAGGGGTTTTGAGATGGGGGGGAATGAGGCTTCTACAGGAGGTGCATTTCTGTCTCTCACTGTGAGGGGCTGTGGGTGGGGGGGAAAGCAAGGGGGCCAGCAGTAAAGGTCCCACCCCAGCACCTGCTACAAGTGGGGGAGTTGTTCACAAAAAATGGGAGGCCTTCAAGTAAGGAAAGTTAAAAAGGGGAAGATCTGAAGGTGGGAAAATCGTTCCTTTTCCCCCCCAGGAGAAGGGTTTTCCCGGGTGGCCAGTAAAGGGAAAAGGGGTACCTGCCCCTGCTAAGGGAAGGTAAGCGCTTTCCCTTGGGGTTTGGGTTTAAACTCCAGGAAGGGGTATGTTGGACCGTGCTTTTTGTAATGGGAAAAAAAAGGGAAAAATGGAAAAGAGTTGCTTCCTGGGCTGGGGGGGGGGACAGCCCAACAACTGGTTTAATATCATGTCAGGTAATGGGAACCCCCCAAAATTATCTGTCTCGGGTTGTGGTGGAAATGAAAATTTTGGGAAGGGTGGGAGAGAAGAGTGTTTAGATAATACAGGTGGGCATAATTTCTTTAAGTCAAAGGGGGAGGGATCCCAATCATTGTGGGAAACTTCCTAAATTGGGGTAGGAAATGAATGGTTGTTAGGGAAAATTGGGTGAAATTTGTGGCTAGACAGATACGGGCAAGGAACTTGCAATCCCTTCATTGACAATTTAAACAATTTTTTTGGCAAACATGATATGAAATGCAAGGAGGGGGTTTCATCTCTCGGGGCCCGGGGGGGTGGTAGCACCTTGCGACTCGATTGAAAGGGGCCCATTGGTGAAAACCCTATTTTTTAAAACTGAGGGGAAGAAAGAGGTATGGGTGTTGGGGGAAAACCCAAGCGGGGTTGAAACCCTTGGGGTTGGGGAAACAGTAAATGTATAAAAGGATTCACCATGAATTTATAAATAAAAGGACAATAAAACAGTCAGAAAACAAAGGGGACAGAAAGGGGGCCCAGCAAGGGACTAGCCCCAAAAGGGTTTTTTACTATACTAATGCAGGAGTGTTAGAAATAAAAATAGATGAGCTAAAAAAAAATTTGCAAGTGCAGGAAACATAGATATTTTTTCTAAAAACAGAGACCGGGCCCAAAATTTCCTGAAAGTAAGAGTTTGCCCTCGGGAATGTCAAAATACAAGGCATAAATTATTCCACACTGACGGGGTAACGGAAAGGGGGTGGAGTACGAGGGATGTAGAAAAATTTAAAAATTTTGTTGTGTTAGACAAAAATTTTTAAATTAGAACGTCAGCCACTGAATTGGGGGTTTAAAGGGCTTCTCGGGGGGCCGAAAAAATTTAATTTGGGTGTGATTTACGGGCCCCAAAAATCTTGTAGGGAGGCAGTAAACTTTAGGGGACAAAAATTCCCGTAAGGCATTACATACAAAAAATTTTTGTGCTAATGGGAGTTTTCAACTATAGACAGATTACGGGGAAGCAATTTGACGGGAAATTTTTAAAAATTCGGGTGACTTTTTTGATACGATCCAGGATTTTTTTTTAAAACATTTTGTGACAGACCCCAACTGGGGGAAAAATAACCCCCTTTTGATTTGGGTTTCCCTTTCCCAGTGGGGAAAAACTATTAATAATCTTAGGTTAATGATATTTTGGGGAAGTGATCACAAATCACTCATTTTTTTAACAAATAAAGGGAAATTTTCCCCTAAAAAGGGCAAAAAATTTCCCGTCCCTGCCCTTTTCGCTTGGCTGATTTAAAGGGACTAAAAATTACTTGGGGGGGCTGAATGGAAGGGACCTGACTGGGGGCCCGGGGAAAGGGTGGTGATGGTTGCCGATATAAAGTTTTTCCGGGGCATATTTTCTAGCTGCTCGTAAAATTTAAATTTTCCCAAAAAATAGGGAAATCAGATCAAAAAAAAATGACCTAAATGGATGAAAAATAGTTTAAAAATATCTGATTGGTCAAAAGAGGGGAAATATATAGGCAAATAAAAGGGGAAGGGGGCCCAATTAAAAAATCGAAAAATTTCAGTTAAAGAGAGAAAAAAAAAAAGGGGAAATTTAAAGAAAAAAAAAAGAGATTATGAGGTTAAAGTTGCAAAAAAACAAAGGGACAACCCCAAAAAGGATTCTTTCGGGTTTAACAAAAATAAGTCGGGGAAAAGATGGGCCCCACTAAAAATTTTCCCTTTCGGGGTCAGTTTCACTGCAGTGAAAAGGGAAATGTTAAAATTTTTAAAAAACCATACTTCCCCCAAAGTTTTTAAAACCAAGGAGGATACCGGGTGATTTTCCCAGTAATGAAAAATTTTATGTAGAACAGGACGAAATAAACTTTTCCCCCAATTAGGGTCACAAGTGAAGGGTTTCCCTTAGGAAAATAGAAAAATTAAAACCTAAAAAAACCCCCGGGCCCTGGTAAAACTGTATGCAAGGGTTCAAAAGGGAATGAAAAGAGGAGCTTAGAAACCCCTTTGGCAAATTCTTTTCAACATATCACTAAAAAACTGGAAATGGTGCCAGTTTAAGTGGAAAAATGGCAAATGTGAACCTATTTTCAAAACGGGTGACAGGTCCCTTAGCTTCGAAATAGCCCAAAAACCCTAACCTCCAAAAGGGGGAAAAATTTTTTGGGGAATAAATTTAAAAATTTCCCGGGGCATTCGTACCCACCTTAAAGCATAAATTAATCAACAAATCTCAGCAATTTTTTTAAAAAGGGGGACGTTCCTGCCTTACGAATTTATTAATTTTTTTCATTAAGGTATTTGAGGGGGGTAAAATCATGGAAAACAAAATATAAATATTGTGTATATGGATTTTAAAGTAAGGTTTTTGACGGGGGTCCCACATCAGAGACTATTGGGGGAAAATTTAAAGCACTTTGGAATAGGAGGAAAAATTTTTCCCCCCCCCCTGGATAGAGGCAGGGTTTGAAAAATGGGCCCAGCAAAAGGTTTGCAAAAATTTGGGGAAAAAACAAGGGGGGGAAAGCGCCCGAGTTTTTGTTCCACAGGGGTCAGTTTTGGGGCCCCCCTGCTGTTACAATCAACAAAAAAACGACTAGATGAGGGCTTTAAAGAGCGAAAAGGGCAAGTTTGCCGATACCCCAAAAATAGGCCCTTTCGAATTCATTCTGACGGGACATTCGGACTCCAGGAAGATTTAAAATAGACTGATGCAGTGGTCGGAGAAGTGGCAGATCCCTTTTTAATATAAAAAAAAGCAAAGTTCAAATGTTGGACAGGACAATAACCATGCCACATTTTAAACAAATAATGTAGTTTTTAATATTACGGTTTGCAAAAAAGAAAGGAGTTCTGGTTAGCAGTAATCTAAAACCAAGAAAAAACAGTGCTTTAAGTTTTTGCAATAAAGCTAATAGAATCCTTGGCTTCTTTTCAAGAAGCATAATAAAGGAGTCCTCAGGTTGTTCTTAAAACTCTATACACCCTTTTGGGTTAGGCCCCATTTAAAAATTTGCTGACATTTTTTGGTCACCGAATTACGAATGGATATAAATTCTTAAAAAATTTGTCCAAAGGGGATAAACAAAAAAGACCCCTTTGAACCCAAAAACCCTCCCTATAGGATAGACAAGGGGCCCTGAAACTGCACTCTCTAGAAAGACGTAAAAATTAGGGGGGATATGTTTGAGGTTTATAAGTGGAAACAGGAATAAAAAAAGGGGATGAAAATTTGTGTGCGAAAATTTTACCCGGACAGGACCGCAGCAATGGTTTTAATTTGGGAAAAAAATTTCAGTTTCCGGAGGGATTAGGAAATTTACGGGTTTTTGGGAATAGAGTTGTGGTTTGGAGTGGAACAAACCCCCAAGTCCCTTTTATAGGGGCCCAAAACGTTGGGTACTTTTTAAAAAAAATAGGTTGGAAAAATACATGAGTAAAAGTGGGGGGTTAATTTAAACCCTGATAGCTTGGCTAACAGGTGGGTTTCCCCGTGTTTTCCTCCCTTAAGTCAATGTGACCGACCTGCTATTTTGGGGTTTGAAATTGGCTTAAGCCGGTGGGGATTTGGACCTGCCCGCATGGGCCAGTGGGCCCTTCCCTCAGTTTTTCCTTGGGTTTTATTTTTTAAATTTTTCTTATCTCTCCACAATTTTCCCCCTGAGGGCAGGGTCTCCCAAACTCTCAGCATCCGGACACAGTTTACAAATGGGAATTTCCCAAGCCCGAATACGCTAAATTTTTCTTGGGGGGAAATTTTAGTGGATCCCCTGAGTCCACAACCTGGGTTTGCCCTAAATCACACGTAAACCTGAAATGTTTGCGCTTTTGGGTTTTCAGGTCAGCACAGCTGTTTAAAGCCGGGCAGAGGGAGTTTTGGGTTTTTTCATTTCCCAAGGTGTTCCCCCTAGGCCCCCCAATGTGGGTACCCACCAAGGGGCTCCTGGCCATGTCACTTCCTCCCTGCTCCGTGGTTTTTCATACCTCTTCTAAAGCATGTTTTGCATCCTGCCTCCACTACCTCATTTTTTCCCGGGGCAAATTCCCTTCCTGACAACTCTGTAACTGAGAAACTTTTTCCTGCACCCCGGTGATTCATCTGAATCTTCAACTATAAATTTGTGCCCCCTTGTTGATGGGGGGGGTTCCCATCTTAAAAAACCTCCTGTCCCGCCCACCTTGTCGATTCCTTTTGTGTGTGTGTGAGGTAGAGGAAAAAACGGCAGATCCTCCTCTCAAACCCTTTCCCACACACTCTCTCAATTTCTTTTTTTCTCTGGAATTTCCCGGGCCCGAGCGTGTACCTTTTAGTGCCCCAGGTTTACTCGATGCCCTGTGGATAAACCTTTTCCCTTTGATGTCCAAGGACATATATTTTTCCATGCCCGATCAAAACCAGATGTCCAAACCACATGCTACTGTCTGCTACCCGACGTCACCTTGTGGAAACACCCCGGAGTCACTTCGCGTCTGCCCAAGTAACACCATGATGTAATCAGGGCGTCTGCCCGGGGTCACCGTACGTCACACCCTGATTTCACCTCGCAAAAAGTCCCTCCAGGACCCCCTGCCCGACGTCATCTCGCCCACGTCACCCCCGGACGTTGGGTTGACTCGCCCCCTGACATCAAATCACGATGTCACAAACCTAATCGTGAGTTGATGTCATGGAAAAAAATTTCCCAATTAAACAAAAAAAAAAATTGGGAAATTTCGAAATTTTAAAATGGCAAATGATTCGGAAAAATAACTTCAAAGGGGGGATTATCCAAAGGGATATTTTAAAACCCAAAATTCCGGGAAAACCCTTTTGTAAGGAAATTTTTTTTCAAGACAACTGTTCAAACCCGGGAGTCAGGCCCCCAAATGGGGGTAAAGCAGCACCTGTTTTTGGGAAACCCCACTTGATCCCAAACACATTTAAGAAAAAAAAAGAAAAGTTGGGAAAGGTTTTTCGACAAGGGTTTTTCCAGAGCAAGGGGAATGTCCAAAGAAGAAAGGTTAAAGAAAAAACGGCCCCGACACCCCCTGGAGGAAAGGGTCAGGGGGGGGCATGGGTAAAAAAAAAATAAAAAATGCTGCCCCGGAAAAGAACCCAAATGGGCAAAAAACAGGAGTTCTAGGGGGGGGACACAGAAACAAGAGGCCCAATTTTGGGAATTTTAAGAAAAGATGAGGGCCCAAAGGGATGTTGGAATTTTTTCTTCATCATTTGAGTTGTCAGGCAGTGGAAAAGCCTAGAAAGTGCCCTAATGGAGGCGGGGACCCATAATGTTTTTTAAAACCGAGGTTTTATTCATTTTAAAATTTATTTCTACAAGGATTACAATGCTGATTTAACCCGAATTTGGTTATTGTGGGGGTTTACATTTTTTAAAAAAATGAAATTTCAGGGGTACCACTAGAACACCTACATGGCTAAAGGGATTTCGGGCCCCCCCGACTTAGTTTTTAAATTTTTAATTTTTTAAAAAAAATTAAAAAATTATGAAGGGAAGGGGTTTTATGGCAAGTGACAAAAAACTAAATTTGTGGTTTACAAAGTGAATGCTTTTTTTTTGGCAGAGTACATAGTTTCAGTATTGGGGTATCACAGGATTCATTATTTTAAAAACTTTAGATTAATATTCTGTTTTTGGTTAAATGGGGGGGTGAGTGAAATGTGAACCACCAAATTGGGATTTTGCATTAGTTATGTGGTGTATCAGGGGGGGATAAGATGTTTTAAAAATGGTAGTTTTTTTAAGGTGATGAAAGTGTCCCCGCAGTTCTAGGGGTTCTAAGGGGAAAGGGGGTTCCCCGATTTTAAGGGGCCCTTTGGCGTACTTTGGGAAATTTTTTTTTAAAGGTTTAGTCGGACACGGGGAATGTCGTAAATGGGGTTTTTGTCTGGTGTTAGCCTGTGGGTTTTGTCAAACTATAAGGAAACATTTTAGGAAAAAAGGGGGGGGATTGGGGGTTTAAGGTCCCGTAGATTTGATTGCACAGAGTAAGTGTGGATGTACTGAACATTGAGTTTAAATTTAGATCTATAAGATGGGGGGGGGTTTTTCCCCGGGATGGGATTTGGGGTTATTTTCTGCGCTTTTTTTTTTTTGGGGTTTTTTATTGGCTTTAGGGGTGTTGCTTTCATTTTATCCCCAAGCCAAATAGCATAGGTGGGGGTATGGATAAATAATTTAGGGTATAGTGTGAGAAGGGCATTTTGCGGCAAAGTGTATCGTATCTTTGGGGAAAAAACCCAACCCTTTTTTGGGTACTTTTTTGGTTATGTGTTGGATAAGGGTGCTGAAAATTTTAAAGGGTTTTGTCAAGGTATAAGCCTAGGAAAATTTTCCCTCATTATTTCCCGGGGAATTAAGTGTTTTTCGATCTTAAAGTTTTAAATTTTTTGCATTTTCCCGCTCTGCCCACCAAACATAATTTTAGTAGGTTTTTTCATGTTAAGCGTTAAATTTATTGGCTGTCATCCCCAAATCGATTTTTTGAGGGGCTCCCGTTTAAAAATGGGGTTGAAGGGGGGCAAGTTTTTTTTGTTTTTCCCTCAGCAAAGAGAATGGGTTTCAGGTTTTAGGGGGGTACGTTTGGAAGATCAATTTATGTAATTTGGGGAAAAAAGCAGGGGACCCAAAGGGCTTTCCCTGCGGAAAATCCAGTAATTAAGTGGGAGTGTTGTTTATGCTGTGTCTTTAATTTTGGGCATACTGATACCTAAATTTGTAAGGGAAAATTTTTAAATAAGCAAGCGAATGGCCTTTATACCGTAATGGTCAAATTTATAGTAATATAGTTCCTGTGAAAGAGTTTCTCAAAATTTTTGGGGTTTGCAATGGGAAATTTGATATTTCCCCATAGTTTTTTTAAAAATCTGTAGGGTCACCACCTTTAAAGTATTTGGGGGTAACCCTTGGCATCTTTAGTAGTTTCGGGGAAAGGGGCCCAGATTTTAGGGGACTTGTTAAAAAGTAATAAATAGCATGAAAAGGACCCTGGGCTGCTCCTTGTACATAATTTGGGGCGTGACACAGATTCCCTGAGTTTATTTTTTAAATGATTTATAATCTCGGTGGGCTTTCCCTGGGCTCAGCGGTTTCAAGAAGAAAAAATTTGGGAAATTCCCATCTAGGGAGTCCCCGGCACGGGGATTGGGGATGTGGGGTTTTTAAATTTGGGGAGATTTGACCTTTTTTTGGGTTTAAAGAAGTCTTTATAATTTTTAGCTGTGTCAGGGGATGTAGTTGGGGTTTCATTAGGAGCAGGGAGAGAGAGGAAACCCCAGTAACAACCACGAAGGGGGGGGGCCAGGGGCTAGGGACTCACCCCGCAAACCACAAATTTGGCGATACAAACATAACACTACGTGCGTAAAAACACACACCCTTTTATACAAAAACTCAGCACACAAAACCCCACACAGACTTTCACACCCGACCACACAACACACACACCACAAACACACACACAACCCCCACACACACACACACAACACACACCCCCACCCACACACACAGAGGCTGCAAAACTGGTCCCCGCCCAATTTGGGTTCTGGGAGTTCAACCCCACCAAGTGCAAGTCATGAAGATTGAGGAAAGGGAAAGGGAAAAACCGCAGAAAGGAATACAGTCTAGGGGGGGCCCCTGACTACAAAACCCCCAAAAATAAGGAAAAAGAACTTTGGGGTGAGTATAACACCAGGGGAACTTCCCCCGAAGGGGCACTCAACCAAATAACTGTGCAGCATATGGGCCCTAGCAAACCCCAGAACAGCATTCCGACATCTTTAAAAAGGAAAACGTTTTAGGGGCCCTGGAGTATGCAGCACCAAATCTGGAACCCACAAACCCAGCCAAGCACTAAAAAAACCTAGAGAAAGTGCAAAGGTTTCAACAAGGGCTGTTTCCCCCGAGCTAAGATTTTTGTCCACGGGGAGAGGTTTAAAAAAATTTAACCTGACACATGGAGGACAGAAGAGATAGGAAAACATGATAACGACATTTCAAAAAACTGAGAGGGAATTTCAAGGTGGAAAAGACAGGATTTCCAGAGAGGGACAAGCAACAAGGGGGGCACGTTGGAAAATTGAAGGGGCAAAGATGAATCAAAAGGGGGTGTTAGGAAAATAATTTTTTCAGCCACAGGGGTAGTCAGGAAACGGAATGTTTGGGGAAACGATGTAAAGGGGCAGGAAAAACCCTACATAGCTTTTAAGGGAGAGGTATGATAAAGCTCAAGGTTCATGGAAGGGGACCCCAGTAGCGGGCCAGTGAAGAGGGGGGGGCCAGGAAAATTGGAACCCCACCCCCGCAACCTCAACTGGGGAGTACAACTAGGTGGGGTACAAAACAAAAAACACACAACCCACACCACAACACACAACACACACACACCCAGACACCAAAACACACACTCATACACAAACTCATTAAAACATGCACACATATCTAAAAAAACACACACACAAAAAACCCACAAACCCCCCCACCCCCCAACCCCCAACCCCCAACCACCACCCCCCAACCCCCAACCCCCCACCCCCCCACACACGTGGTAATGCTTTATTTACAGGGAACAAAGTCAGGGTATTTTTCCAGAATGATCTGCAATATACCACTGTGGATAAAATACTTTGCCGTTTCTTGAACATTTCTGAGTGAGTTGTCTCTAAATTTATTAATTTTATCTCACTCCAGTACATAATGACGCAAGGTGTGACAATAGTCCCTCTGGCAAAGTTTACATTCTGACAGAACTCACAGACATATTATTATTATTATTATAATCAAGGGGGAAGCGCTAAACCCGGAGGATTATACAGCGCCTGGGGGGGGATGTGGAAGGCATTCAGGCTTAATTCGGGGAACTGGAGCACAGATCCAATTCCCTAAATCAAGAGCCCCTCACCAACATCAAGGAACCTTCCTTGAGGGGACTCACAGACATAACACCAGACACAAACATCTCTATGACGTTCCCCTTTACACAAATTCTATGTATGTCAAAGGGCCTAAAATCTGGAACACCCTACCTGAAAACTCTAGAACTGCTGACTCATTCATCACCTTCAAAACTACCGTTAGACAACATCTTATCTCCTTGATACACCCTGTCAACTAACTACATGATAATCACCTGGTGATTCACACTTACACTCACCCACCCATTTGACTATAAACACAGAAATACGTTTCTTAATCATCAAATAATGAATCCTAAGTAGTCATAAGTTTGCCTGTGATACTACAATATAGAACCTGTGTATTGTGCCAAAACAAAAGCATTCACATTGCTAACTCACAAACTATAATGTAGTCACTTAGCCTTAATACCAACTTACTCTATAATCTGTAATAATTTAGAGTTAAGAATTATTTAGTTGCCCGAAATGCCTAGCAATGCTAGGTGTCCTAGTGGCCCCTCTGTATTTAGTATTTTATAACATGTAAACCACACAATATCCAAAATCTGTAAACCCGCCATTGTAATCTTGATAGAGAATAAACTTGATTGATTGATTGGTTTGATTGATTTGGTGGTGGTGATTTAACCTGCCAAAGATACTTGTAACCCAGCCGGAGCCGGGCGGTAGTGACATCCAAGAGTCTGCTTATTTTGTTGGATGCACCATAGACATGGGCTCCTCCTGCATGATGGAATGATGATAGATGGACTGACTGGTGTCAGTTCTCCCTGAGTCTCAAGTCAATAAAATTCAGTTGAAGTTTCTTTTCGTATTATTGTTCTCAAACTACTACCTGACAAGCCAAGTTTGTAATCTACTCCCTCTTTCAAAGCTTAGCCAATTTATCAGTTCTATCATGCATCCGAAGACCAATGTGAGGTGGAATCCCAGCATGTGCACTCTGACTCCACTGTCCACAATCTTACCATACCTGTGTCTGGCTCCTGACACAAGCATGCCACAATTTATACTTAATGAGTTGAGAGCATTTATGGATGACAGAGAATCAGTTACAATTAAAGTGTCAATCTTAGATACATAGATGTATTTCAGTGCAAGGAGTATGGCAAACAGTTCTGTCCCGAAGGTAAGGCCCAATTATTGACTGCTCAATTTTTTTTGGGCCATCACTCGACACAACAGCGCCACCCGCCCGCCCC
>NW_026476637.1:0-10159 GCF_026875155.1 Cherax quadricarinatus
AAAACCCACTACCCGCAAAAACCTTCCCCCTCCCCCCCCCTCCTTCTCTGCAAAACAAACGGGCTCGCCTCCCTAATTAAGATACCCCCCCCCCTTTCAAAGGGGCAATGGCAGGGTTACCACCTGAAACCCCTCCATCTCCAACACCTACCCTCTTAAAATTGTGCTCCTGTAGGAACACAACATCCACTCTAAATTTATTCAGAAACTCTCGAAACCATTCTCTCTTTACACTATTACACAAACCATTAACGTTTACTGTCATACACCGGAGGCCTATTAGAGTTTCCACCCCTGCCCCTCTCTTCACTCTTCCGATGGCCACCAGAACGTGTGGGACCACTTGTCACCTGCACACTTCCCTCTCCCCCCCCCCCCTTCTTTCGGTGCCTCCTGTCATGGCCACCACTACCTTCACCTTCTGCCCATATTTGCTTCCCAGTCCTCTGCGCTGGCGTTAGGACATCATCTGAATCCGATGCAGCGGCTCTCTTTCTTGTGACAGGCGCATCCTCCATGGCTTGGTCTGGGGATGCCTCACAATGTACCTCTACCTCCACTGTACACAGTGACAAAGATCTCGGTGACACCTCAGTCACGCTGTCACTCCCTTCGTCCGAAAAGTTCTGTTGGTGATGCCCCACAGCCTTCACCTCATCTTCTACTACCCTGCCAGGAGCAGCCACCTCCTCAGGCGGTGACAAGGACTTCAGAACCTCGGCTAATTCCTCCTCAAGTTCCAACACTTCCTCCTGTACTTTTTGCTCAACTCGATCCACTGGAAGTGTGTCTGGACCAGGTAACTGTCAAGGGCCTCACCCTCTCCCCCAGCCTTATACGCCTCATCCACTATCTCGCTCCATAGACGACACACGCCCTCCTTCACGTCGTTGATCAACACCTGCTTCCCCCTGGTGTAGAAAGCGGATGTCTCCGCCTCTGGGCCAGGAGCTCGTTGCCGCTTCCACACTCCGCCGCTATGTGATCATATTCCCCACATAGTCGCAGGTACGCCTTTGCCCCGCGTATGACACCATGACCTGTGTCCTGAATTCCTTTAGGTACACGTAAACGGTATGGGGTGTCGCAATGACATTTTTAGGTTTAAAAGTGCCCTCCGGCATACCTGTGTAGGCACCCGACACCCACTTACCATGCTGGGCAAAATGAACAGTTCCGTATTCCTCAAATACTTTTCTGATATCTGTCTCATCCGCCTCAAAGGGACATTACGCAATTTAATCCATGTATAATGTCTGGATACATCGATCATCCTCACACGACACAGCTGGTGTAGCATCAAGACTTACGTCCTGAAAACGGTTGACCAATGACTCGTAAACCGTTGCTGAGAGCAGTTTCACAAAAAATCTACGTGCTCCGTTCAATGCTACGCCGTACAACTCTCCATCCTGAATGCCATACGTGTCTCTGATGATTTTAGGTAGTAATACCTGGGCTGAGGCTGGCGTTATTGCCCCACTGAGAAGTTCAACACCGACAGTGTTAATCCTGCGTCTGTAACTGCACGCCATGTTGACTAATAGTAGTTCTCCTGGTCTGACGACAGAGGCGCGACAAGCACCACCTCACACTACAGCTGTCAGGGAACTGAAGAGCGTTTGCGCAGGAGGTCTGCACGGCCCAATAGCGATGCAGACAATGAATCATAATTAACGTGTTCTTCAGATAAGAAACTTAATAAATCATCAACAGAAACTTTCATAAACAAGGACGTAACATCAAAACTAACCATGTTAAAATCATTTAAGTCAGTCAAGGAGCTTAATTTATCAACTAAATCTATGTTGTTTTTAACATTAAAGTTAGAAATTTTGCCAAGTGGCTTGTTGACATTTTGAGCCCTATTGGGCTCAAAATGTCAACAAGCCACTTGGATAATTTATATGAAACTGATCCTATGGAGCTAATAATTGGTCTGACTGCATTCCCTGGTTTGTGTGTTTTTATTAGTCCATACATTTAAGATGGATTAGTGGAAGTAAATTGTTTGATTAAAGTGCTATATTGGATCATTCGCTGCCTGACCACGGTCGAGTGAGGTTGTGCGCTGCACCCCTCTGCTGTATTCAGGCGAGCTACCTCAGTTCGTCACAACCATTGAGAAGTGAGGACGTGTGCTGCTCATTTACCAACATGGCGCTGCAGAGCTACAGGCGCATCAACACTGTTTGCGTTGAGTTGACCCGTGGGGCTGTCACTGGAGCCACGATGGACTTGTTACTACCGGCGATTATCCGTGATACCTACGGTATCGCAAATGAAGAGATAGTGGTGTAGCACTTAATGGGACGACACGGATCTTCGTTAAAATGACGTCAGCAAATGTTTATGAAGCGGTGGTGGATAATATCAAGAGACCATTATAGCCGTCAATTCAGCTGTATCAGTACGTCTACATGATGTATCACGACACTACACATGGGTTAAAATAAGGAAGTGCCTTTTGGGCGAATAAATTTGTTTAAAAAGATGTACTACGTAATTATGGTCGGTTCATATGGCCTCTGCAGGTCGGGGGGCCGCTGGACCTTATGCGGGAAGTTTGGAGGGAACTTATTCAGTCAAATGACCTTCCCGCCATCCCATACCGTCCTATATTATTTGCAAGCATTTCGAACTCAAGAAATAGTAACATATGCGGGGCAACGTCGTACGGTGGGCTGTGGGATCGTAGACCACATAGCGGCACAGTGTGGTAAGCGTCGTGGAAATCTCCAAATATCGCAACAGCAACAACCTGAAGAGGTCGAGGAAGTGGAGGACAGAACATCTTATGCTCACCCGTCCGACAACGGACATCTTGGAGTGAAGAGGTAGAAAAAGCGCAGGAGAATGCTTTGGGAGGATGCAAAACAGCGGGGAAGAATCACCATCACTGGATATAAATAAATTTATTTGAAGAGCTCTGCCACTATGGGGGACGAGGATGTACCGTCTTAGTGAAGGCACTGGTGTATGTAGACGAGTCGAATCGTAAACCCGTGTGGGGAACCCAGTGCAAATTTGGATGGGTTTGGGCATCATGGGAGGCGAGGGAAATGAAAGCATTGGTCTGGGGTGTGCTGGTAAAGGTAAATATAGCAGAAGGGGGTGCATCATGATAGTACTAAGAAATCCCAATGCAGGGGAAAGGGTAGACGCAAAGCGAACTGCGACCCACCAGACCGACAGTCTTACTCCTGCCCAAAGGCCAGGAAAATCTGGCGGATGTAAAAGGGAAAGGAACAGTGCATCACAAACAAGAGTTATAAAGGGTTTGATCCAAAAAGGGGGAAAGAGGGATAAAAAGGGGGTAAAATGTATAGTGAAAATTATCCCTAAAAACCAAAGGGAAATCCCATTAATTGACTTTAAGGTTTTGACAATAAATATTTTTAACCGTTTGAATAGCGGAAGCGAAAGTGGTTAAGAATTTTGGGCTTTCTAGATGTGGATGTGGATTTATCCAAGAACACAATTACAGATTGGATAGAGTTAGAATTAGATGGTACGATGGTATATGGAATATGCGACAGTTAAAAAGAGGCGTCGCCATTCTGGTAAAGAAAATACCCGTTTGTATACCCAATTTAGTGAAAGGGGGAGGGGAGAGTGATTGGGTGGATGGTTTAGGGTAGAGTACATATTAGTTTGTAGGTTATATGGCCGGCCGAGGAGAGTTTACGACTTAAACCCATTTTGGTACAGAGTATTAGTATATATCCAGTAGTTTCCAAATGTAGCGATATTAGGGGAACGGGAAATTTGTGTAAAGACGAAAGATGTGGAGCCTCGAGGAGCGGTTTGTTGCTTGGGTTCCTGGGAGATTTTTTGACATTGGTTTAATGGATGTTGGGGGGGTGGAAATGGAGAAATTACTTTCATTGACAGATTATGCGGCGAGATTATTAGAATGTACGTGTCTAGTGCGGTTACAGTGCGGAGAGTGAGTGTGATAAATGTGGTTTTTTCGGATCATAGAGGAGTTGTAAGGATGTAGATATTGAGGCGTGCCTAGACGGGTCCGTCATTTTGGAAATTAAATGTAAAGTTATTAAAGAGAGAGGAAAGTCGTTTGTTTTTGGGCATATGTGGGAACGCCTTGTGGTTGAAGACCTGGAGATGTGGCTTTGGTTAATTGGTGGGAAATGATAGCCAAAAAGCGAATTAAGGAATTTTATATTAGTCAGGGAGTGAGATATAATCAGTTACAGTATGGTTTCCAACGATATTTAGAGGGGGCAGTTGCGCGACTGCTATGTACAAGCGAATGCTAATTATCCTGTTACAGAAATTGAACGAATTAAGGAGCAACTACAAAATTTTTACAAAATGAAAGGTTTGATGGGGAAAGGCTTAAGGGTGGAATCAAAAGGGGTTTTTGGGGGGAATCGGCCGTCCGGCGTGTGTGTTGAGGAATCACACAGACGTCGCAAAGCATGGAGTTAATGGGGTTGAATGTCCAGGTAGGTATCGGGGTATAGAGTGAATCAGGTGTTGACGACGACGGAGGGTATGAGTGGGTATATTGATGCTTGGGTTAAAATTTAAAATGCAAAGTGTTGGAATAAGTGAAATTGCTTGCAGTCAATCGGTAGGTTGTGCAGTGTGAGCTGGAGGGAAAATGATCGTTTTATGTTGGGAGGCCGATAACGGAGTGTGAGACTTGGGAGGCTTTATCTGGGGGGCAATTGGGTAAGCGCCAGGAATAGATGGTTGCCCAGCGACTTTTATATTCAAAATTGGAACGTTTTTAAAGGGGTTTTTGGTACGTTTATTCAATATCATGAAGCGGGATGGGGTTTTAGGGGAACAACAAAAGGTTGGCTGTGGTCGTCCTAGTTCCTAAAGGCGAGCCATTAACGGTTAAAAATTATCGTGCAATCTCGTTATTATGTGGGGACTATAAAATTTTTGAAGGATCTTGGCTCAACAGAATAAAAAAAGTCCGGGCAAAGTGATTGACAAGGGACAATATTGGGGTGCCGGCAGATCTATGTATGAAGGTCATGGTATGATTAGAAGTTTATGAAAAAAGAGTAAGATTGGGAGGGGGGGGGTATTGGCTATAGATTGGGAGGCGGCATATGATAGTGTGGAACGGGAGACGTTATGGAAGATAATGAGATGGCAGGGGTTTGGGGCGGAAATTATAGAATGGGCCAAATTAATGTATCAAGAGGCATCTTTGCGTGTGCAGGTGAATGGGAGGTTGGGAGATCGGATTCCGATGGGAAGGGGTTTGCGTCAAGGTTGTCCCCTTTCACAAATTTTTTTTGCTTGTTTTCAAGATCCCTTTTATAGAGGGATAAGGGTTTTATTGGAAGTAAATGGGATGGGTAATGTAAGGGGTGGGGGAGCGGGCATTGTTGGATATGTCGACGAACACGACGATTTGGTGAGAGAAAACTTTGGATTGATTCGGGTAGAAAAGTTAGTGAAAGTTTTTGAAAAGGCTACTGGCATGAACGATCAACATGGGGAAACAAAAATATATGAATCTTGGAAAAGGGTCGCGTGAGGAAGGAATGGTAGCTGAAAGGGGGAAAGGGTGGACCAAAAAAAAGATATGTGGGATCGTTTATGTAAATGATATCAAGTCAGCACAACAAATAAATTCCGTGCGTACGTTGATAGTGTTCTGAAGTGTCTTAGTGGGTTAAGAGCTGCTAATTTAAGTTTGCAACAAAAGGGGGATAACAACGAATGTGCTATTATTTTAGTAAACTATGGCATGTTTCGGTAATATTTCCGATACTTCGTTGTGAATTAAAAAAGGTTACAAAAAATTTTTTTTAGATTTATTTGGGGAACAGGGAGCGAATGGTTAAGTAGAGCGGTTGTCACAAATCCCGGGTTTGGGCCCTGGAGGGCTGGGTCTTATAGATGTCGAAAAGAGGATAATAAGTATTATTTAAAACATAGTTATAAACGGGAGGGGGGGCGAAAGAAGACGGTCTTCAGAGGATACATCAGGATATGCGACGGTGGTGGGGGGGGCGGGAAATTTTATGATAGGTGAGGCAATGTTACGGGTCTTCATAACGTGAGGGGTCATCACAAATTAAATTGAAAAACTTGATAGGGCCCGATGGTAAGGGTCTGGTAGCGGCGGTAGAAGGAGTTTATCCGATGTATGATTGGGATAATATTTGGGGGCGTTTAAATAAATTGCGTTTAAAACCTAAAGTCAGAGAAGTTATGTATGATTTTTACATGGAATCTTGCCGTCAGGAATGGTTTTATTCTATAAGAGATACGAGAGGATGGGGAATGCAAGGATTGTGGAGGATTGGCGACTATTTATCATACGGTATATTTTTGCGATTGTATTTAACTTTATAAGGGTTTGGATGGGGGAAGGTTTTAAGGTTATGGGGAGGGGGGGTTTTCAGGTCTTGAGGGTTTTTTAAATTTTGATATAAATGGGGTGAAATAAAAGGGTTGAGAATTTCGATTGGGTATATCATTACGGATTATAAAATACATGAAGTGGGCTATGAGGGAGGCGGACGTGCGTGCAAGAATTAATGCATTGGCAGCAACTTTTTATAGGACACAGTGTAGAAAAAAAGGGTGTAGGAGGGAGATGGGAGAGAGATTTTAGTGAGGTTATCGAAATTTCACATTAAGGGATTTATGGGATTTGCAAAATGGGTAAGGGGATACGACGGGCTATTTTCCCAGACTAGGGTGTGAGCATGGAGAGCTGTTTATATGGATGTATAATTGAGGTTTGATATTAGAGGCAATAGGGTTATTACCCCGAGGGTTTCAGCAACTACACAGTTATCATTTAGAAAGGTGTAGCAATACGATTGCATATTTTATCATGTATAAATCATTTCAAGGACTTTATGATGAAAATTTTTTAATGTGACTCAAATATGTTATGGGTGTCTTTACGTTTTGATTCAATTGTAAGTGGTAAAAAGTGTTTCCTAGCATAAGAAATTGGTTTAATTTATGTTATATTTTATGCTGTGTTACAGTGTGCTTTTCAGTAATATTATACTACATGTAACTAGTTTGCATTATTTTTTTTTTTTTTTTTTGCTGAGATGTAAAATATCACATCGTAGTTTTGTTTTGTTATATTGGATGTTTTTATAGTGACTTTTAGTATTATATCGTTTCCTTCTTTGAATATTAAATACCTATGTATGTTAAGATCTCGTGATAATCGCCAATATTAATGTTTTGAGTATCGTGGTGCTCTGTTAAGCACCTGAGATCTTAGAATAGTCTTGCATACGTGTGAGTTGACAGGCAGAAACCCCACCTAGTATGTGCCTGATGTAGTCTCATGTAGTGTAATGTGTGTGCTTGTGTGTGTCATTTTGGCGTGTTTGTTTGTTTTGTTTATCTCTGTTTTATTGTACAATCTACATAATTTCCAGTGTTTGATGTTTGGTAATATGTAACCTTGTTAGAGATGTTCTTTAACAAATAAAACAATATCACTGTAATGTATAGTGTTGTGTGTGAGTGTAATTATCACTGTAATAACGGTGTGTTGTGTGTGAGTGTATATTCACTGTAATATACGGTGTGTTGTGTGTGAGTGTAATACCAATGTAACATACGGTGTGGTGTGTGTGAGTGTGTATTACCACTGTACTGTATGGTGTCGTTATTAGGTCTCGGTTAAGTGAGATTCTAGTGCAGTAATCTGTTTCGTGTATCTTTTTAATATATTTCTGTCATTTGTTTTAAATAAAATATAAAAAAAAAAAAATTGGTCTGACTGCATTCCCTGGTTTGTGTGTTTTTATTAGTCCATACATTTAAGATGGATTAGTGGAAGTAAATTGTTTGATTAAAGTGCTATATTAAAGTACTATATTAAAGTACTATATTAAAGTACTATATTAAAGTACTATATTAAAGTGCTATATTAAAGTACTATATTAAAAGTACTATATTAAAGTACTATATTAAAGTACTATATTAAAGTACTATATTAAAGTACTATATTAAAGTACTATATTAAAGTACTATATTAAAGTACTATATTAAAGTACTGTATTAAAATACTGTATTAAAGTACTATATTAAAGTACTATATTAAAGTACAGGGAATGTACATCACTTTAGTTATTCATTGTACTAAACAACGTACAATAATCTGTCACATTATAGATCTGGTTACATGCATTCATTGTAGAAGACAGTGTACAATGACCTACTTACATACATTTATTATAGAAGACAGTGTACAATGATCGGTTATAGACATTACAGAAGAGTGTACAATGATTTGGGTACATTCATTATAGCAGTGTACAACAATCTACTTACATGCATTGTTACAGTAGACAGTGTACAATGATCTGCTTATATATATATGCATTAAATACAATGTCCAATGACCTAGTTATACATTCATTATAGAACAGTTTACAGACATTCATTATAACAGGCAATGTACGATGATCTAGTTACAATCATTATAGAAGACAGTGTAGAATGATCTAGTTATATTCATTACAGAAAACATTGTACAATGATTTATTTACATATATTATATGAGACAATGTACAATGATCTACTTACATTCATTATAACATACAATGTACAATGGCCTAATTACATTCATCATAACAGTGTGTACACTTAGTTACATTCATTCATTATAACATACAATGTACAATGATAAGTATAATGTATGTTTGTAGGATTAGTGTTTCTAAGGGTCCAGTTTAAGATACAATTTATACAAAGAGCTTCATGTTACTGTTTAATTATGGCGAACTTTGTAAATCTTTGTACAGAGATGACACTGTATAGTTCTTAATCTCCATGCATATGCAGCTTAATAGTTGCCAACCGATTTTGCTGACTTTTTTTATTTAATTTGATGTAAGTTTCACTGTTAATATGGCTCACGAAATCGTAATGACACGATTGGCTTAAGCCGGTAGGAGACTTGGACCTGCCTCGCATGGGTCAGTAGGCCTGCTGCAGTGTTCCTTCTTTCTTATGTTCTTATGTTCTTATATCAAGGCGGGTAAATCATTGATATATACTGAGGCTTTTCTAAAGGATGTGCCCCACGATGTGTTACCTTTATTAGGTAAAGGTTACGATTACGTTGACAAAGAAACTCGATGAAACAAAATTACCGAGTAGAGAGATTTTTTTCAATTCTTTAAGAAACATTGCTATTAGCCAGGAGGATTATGATCATGATGCTTTGAAAGTATTTGAGTTAGGAAAATGTAAGACTTTATGAAATTACTTGATGTTGTTGGCTGATGTCTTCACGGAGTGACGTAAAGCACTCAGATATTTACAAGATCGATGTTAGCATTCATCTTAAAAACTAATGTGAAATTAGACATGATATATTGTCATCAATTATATGAAATGATTAAAAGGAATTTCAAATGCAGTTAATCCGTATACCAAAGCAAATAACCCTTTAATTAACTCTAATTTTGATGTAGAGAGTGGGATGGGTACAAATTTTATATCCAGATTTTAATTCTTTGTATGCCAGTGCTATGGTTGAAGCTCTCCCGCAGAATAGAATAAGAAAAACTACCGAATGAGGAGAAGATTGCTTTCCTCGATGCAGACTAAATAATGTTTCGTGTGAGGGTGAAAAGGGATACTGGATAGAATGTGATACCAAACACGTGAGCCCTGAGGTAACTAGACGCACAGATGAACTTCCCTTGTTATTATCACACATGAATATAACAGAAGAGATGTTATCACCATATTGTGAATCTGTTTTGAGAAATGTAGAAAGATTCCAAAATCTAATGCGAAATTAGTGGCTAGTCATCTACCTCAGAAAAATTATTTAGTCAGTCTAGAATTGACTCAGTTATTAATGGAACTTGGGGTAGAGGTCGAAAAGGTGCATGCAGTATGTGAATACACTTGTCAAAAATTTTAGAGTCTTTCATAGTTTAGTTTAATATGTTTATTATGCACCATACCCATCCTGTGGGTGGTAGTCAAAAGATTACAGACGTACATAATGGGTCCAGGGACTGGGACCCAAAGTTTTGATAGCAACGCAAATTACAAAGGTAATGAACTCCAGGTAGATCTGGTCACAATCTGGTCACAGATTACAAAGGTACATAATGGATCCCTGTCTCACTGCTTATATGTACCACCCCATTTATCAAAATCCCATTTA
>NW_026476638.1:0-13976 GCF_026875155.1 Cherax quadricarinatus
TGCACAAATTTCCATATAGTAAGATTAGGGTATATGAGTGTTATGGTACAGTGCCAGGAAGAGTGATTGTGGCAAATGAGTTACGTCTCTTTGTAGTATGCCTACAGTCGTAGCGATTTTTTTCTTGGTGGATTTGTGTATGTGTGTCGGAACTAAGGCTTATGTTCATGGTGGATACCTAGGAAATTTCCTTCTTGTGGGTCTTTTTGACGATGATCCATTTTATCGTTCTGTTAATCGGATTATTTGCAGCTTTTGTTTCCAAACTGAATGAAATAGGTTTTATCGGTATTATGGAAAGCTTATTTGTCTTCATCAAGCAGATATTTTCTGCAATGCGGCATTGACTGTGTTTGTAGTTTGACTGTGTTTGGATGGGAAAAGAATTGTAGTGTAATCTGTGAATATTTGGGTTTGAGTAGCTGTTGATGCATTCGGTAGATCATTGATGTAGATGAGGAAGAGGGAGTGGTCCATGGGACGCTTCCTTGTGGGACTCCTACTGTGATTGGTTGGGTGGTAGCGTTTGTATCAAATTTGCAACACATATTGAGTTCTGTTACAAAGGTATGATTCTTAGGTAGTTGAGGAGTGGCCTCTGATACCATAGTGATTAATTTGGAGTACAGCAGTTCATGGTCGATCGTATCGAAAAGCTTACGTTAATCAGTGAAATTGCGTGGGACTTTTTCTTTTCGAGTGTGGTGTAGATTAGTTCTAGCCATGTGATGTAGCATCATTCGTGCTTTTATTATTCCTGAATCCAAATGACAGGGTTTAATATGTAGTGTGAAACGAGGTAAAGAATAGAATCGTCTATGAATTAAATTTTTCAGAGGATTTAGAGAGCAGTGGTAAGGTGATATTGGTCTATAGTTATTCAAGTCAGCTTGGTCACCTCTTGTGGAATGGTGTGAACTCCTCTGTTGAGGATTGTTGGGAAGGTAGATGATTCAGTGGATTGTTAATGAGCGTTGAATATTTGGTGAATAATCTTGAGAAGCTTTTTTGTACATGAAAGCAGGCAAGCTGTTTATGTCTCCTGCTTGTTTTTAAGGGTGCTTTGATGAGCATAACTTTATATGGGGGTGATTGAGCTAGGAGTGTGTATTTGGGTAGGTACCTATTGAGGTAGTCTGATGGACGGGTGTTTACATTTGGTATTTTATTTGCCGAGATTTTGACTATGGTGGAGAAGAAAACGTTTAGTCTGTGTTGCTGTTTCTGTAAGGGTGGTGGGGGTTTCATCTGATTTTGTTAATTTGATTGTTTTGTTTTTGGAGAATTTTTATTCCATGAATTCTGTTAGAGGTTTTCAGGTTTTTTCATATCACCTTTGTTGTTATGTAAATTGTTTTCATAATACAATATTTTGATTTATCAGGTGGTAAGTTGCAGTACGTTAATGTTTAGATGTTCTTAGTTGTTTGACCCATTCGTTACTATTTTTTCATATTTGTTGCTATGTGTTAATGTATTTGAGGTGCTTGTGTTAGCCAGGGATTATTCAGTCTCTTTGCTGTGATCTGTTTAGTTTTTTTTGGGACAAAGTTTTTTTTTCTTTGCTATTAGAGCTTTTTTTTTTTTTTTAGAAATTTATTTAACATTCATTCATATCTGTATATGTTTCGAACTCATTTTGCAAATCAGTGTTATTCATAGCTGGCCTTTGAAGGTTGTTTACTGCTGTCTCGTTATGTAGTTGAAGGTTACTTTGTGGTGTCTATGTGGCGTTTGCCCAGATTTAGTTATGAGGATATTTGGGTATTGGTCTCACTACTCAACCTAATTGTACTCACTAATTGTGTTGCAGGGGTCGAGGACTCGGCTCCTGGCCCTGCCTCTTCATGATCAATACTAGGTCCTCTCCTCTCTGCTTCTGAGCTTTGTTCATACCTTCTTCTTAAAAACTATGTATGGTTCTGCTCACTATTCTCTTGCTAGGGGCTATTCCACTTCCTGATGACTCTTTGATGCTAACGTCCTGTGATTGTCTGAGTCTTCAGTGTTTTCTGTGATTATGCTGATTTTGATAGTGGTATGGTGCTGTCAGATGTGGTCTATTAAGGAGATGCTTGTCTCGGTAATTTTTGTTAGGTTTAGTTTTGGTTGGTGCAAACAGGCAGTACTCATTTGTGTTAGTGTATTCGGTAATTGTGGGAATAGGAGTCCTTGTCGTGTAGTTTGTTTAGTTGGATAATCTTCTGTAAGTATGTAGGTAGTCTTTATTCATGGTGTGGCATCAGTAATCATGTCTCTAATTTTTTACTAATGTGGTAAATGTTTGACTGTGGTACTCCCCCCCTGTATATTTTCCAAATTAAAATTCAAATTCAAGTTTTTTCCCTATAAGGGTTACTATGTGGGAGAGTTTACTGGTTTTGGCATTGTGTGGTTTACATGTTATATAAAATTACATAATTACAGGGGGTGCACTAGGACACTAGCCTGGCTAGGCTTTTTGCGGCTGACTTAGATTAATTCATAGCATTAAATCTTAAAAGATTTGGTATTATGGCTATGTGACTAATCTTAATTGGTGAGTTTAGCAATGTGAAATGTTTTGTTTTGGCACAATACAAAGTGTCTATTTGGAGTTTCATTGGCAAACTTATGGATCGTTTGGATTTATTATTTTTAAGATTAAGATTAGTTTTTTGGGTTTATAGTCATTGGGGTGAGTGAGTGTAATTGTGAACCTCCCAGGTAGGTTATCATGTAGTTTGTTGTTGGGGTGGATCAGGGAGTTACAGATGTTTTATCTGTAGTTTTGAAAGTGATGAAATGTGTCTGCAGTTATGGTTTTCAGGTAGGGTGTTCCAGAGTTCAGGTCGTTTGAAAACATAGAATTTTTGGGATGGTTGAATCGAACACGGGGAATGTTCATAGATGTTTGTGTCTGGTGTTATGACTGTGGATCCTGTCCAACTATCAAGAAAGCATTTTAGGTCAAGGTTATTATTTGGAATTTTAAGGTCCTGTCAGGATATAGGACTGCAACAGTTTAGTAAGTGTGGTGTTTGAACAGGGGAGTAAGTTTAGGAATCTATCAAGTTGGGGGGTGTGTTGCTAGGGATGGGGATTAGTGATTATTCTTACTGCGGCTTTTTGTTGGGTTATATTTTGGCTTTAGGTGTGTTGCTGCAGTTGAAACCAAGCAAGATAGATAGGTGAGGTTATGGATATATAAGTGAATGGTATAGTGTGAGAAGGGCAGTTTGCGCAATGTACTTTTCATATCTTGGAGAGGTATCCCACCGGTTTGGATACTTTTTTTTGTTATGTGTTGTATAGGGTGCGAAATTTAGGTTGTTGTCGAGGTATAGGCCAAGAAATTTGCCCCTCATTATTTCTGGCAATTAGAGTGTTGTCGATCATCTTAATGTTATGTAGCGCATCACCTGCTCTGCTACCAAACATAAATATAGTAGGTTTTGCCAGTGTTAAGCGTAAGTTTATTGGTGTCAATCCAAGTTGCTTTTTTTTAGCGCTCTCATTAACATGGTGTTGAGGGTGGCAAGATTAGGGTGGGAGATGAGAGATAGATTGTTAGGCAGTTGAATGAGAGGAGATGAATAAGTCGTGTCAGTCGGCAAAGAGAATGGGGTTTTCAGGTGTTGGGATCGGTTTTGGAGATCATTGATGAATAAAGGAAGAGCAGGGGTCATAGGACACTTCCACTCTGCAGAACTCCCAGTATTCAAGTGGCCGTATTGATGAGTGTGTGTCTTTACTGGTGACATACGATACCTATTAGAAAGGTAGGTTTTAAAATATGCAGCGCATGGCTATTATACCATAGTGGTGGAAGTTTGTGGAGTGGATGCATGGTCTACTGTGTCAAACATTTTTCTTCGGTCAATAAAAATCCTAGCAGATATTCTTATTATCCAATGCTGTTGTAAAGCAGGGTTCTAGCATTTTTATAATTGCATCATTAGTGTTTTTATTTTTCCTGAATCCAAATTGGTAGGGGTTGTTGAGTATATGTTTTGTTTGTTGTTATAATTAATATAGTCTTTCTGTTGCACGAGTTTTCTCGAATGATTTTGGGGTAGCAATGGTAAAGTTTTGATATTGACCTATAGTTGTTTATGTTGTAGGGTGACACCTTTATGTATTGTGTAAACCTTGCTGTCTTGATTAGTGTCGGGAAAAGTGCTAGTTTTAGTGACTTGTTAAAAAGAATGTATAGCATGCGAAAGGGGGACTGGGCGCTCATTGTAATTAATGGTGGGATGTGAGAACAGATTCCCAAGTTATTTTTAAGTGATTTTATGATCGCGTGCTTCGTGGGCTCGTTGGTTCATGTAGAAGGATTTGGGAATTCCTATCTAGGTAGTTCCCCGGGGAACAGGCATTGGTGCGTGGGATTTTACTGGACAGATTGGGCCTATGGTTGAGAAGTTGTTAATATCTTGTTAGCTGTATAGTGGGATGGTGGTTGTTTCATGAGGTTTTAGTTAGTGTACATTATTCTTGTTTTTTTACGTTTGTGGGTCCCCAGAATCTGGGAAAGTGTTTTCCAGGTCTTTTTCCACATTTCCTCTGGTGAGTGGATTGCTGAATAGTACAGTTGTTTGGCTTTCTTTTTTATTTGGTGAGAACTGTTGTATATTGTTTAAGAATATCTTGTGTATTAAGCCCTGTTATATTGTTTTCATATTGGTGTTTCTTATCAATGGATTTCAGAATGCTGCTGGTTTGCAATGGGCAACCAAGCCATTTATTCAGGATTGTTTCGTTTTTATAGGACAATGTTTGTTGTTAGTTCTAAGTATTTTGTTAAGAAAAAATGTCTGTCCAATCGTCAATACCAATTGGCATTGAGTGTGTTCTGTAGGCCAGTCAAAACGTCTCTAGGTCTGCTGTGAAATTTCTGATGAGGCCTATCTTGAAGTCTAAATGAAAACATTGTTGTATTCGAGTAGATGGATATAATGTTTGGTTAAGAGGAAGGTTGGGTAGTGGTCTGCAGTGCTGTCTGTTGATTATCCCATGATTAAGGAGGGTAGTATATTGGTCCATATTGGTTATTATGGTGGCACTTGTTCAGTCTGCCTGGTTGGTTTGTTTATTGTTGGTAAGTGGAGGGTGTTGTTCATATTGTTGATGAAATCAGTTACCGCCTGATCATATGGTAGGCCAAGGTTTGATTATTGGAAAGTCTCTGCTAAGGAGAAGGTGGTGTGCTTGTTATTAGTCTGTTTGTTATTAATGACTTTTGTTCTACATGAAGTTTGGGATGTTTGTGTGGGAGTATACGGTATATGGCCCAATTGTTATAAGGTCTTGAGGTTTTTTTACAGTAAAATTAGCAAAATTGTATTCCGTTATTCATCATAAAGCAATTAGTGCTATAACAAGATAGTTGGTCTAGAGTTATTGATTGCAGTACCACCCCCAACTTGGTATGGTCTGACAGTTGTGCGATTGCTGTTGTTTTCTGGTAGTTGGGTAGATATCAATTGTGTCCTGCTTAAGCCAGTATCAAGAGAAGGGTGTGCTCTTTAGTGGATCATGGGAGTCCAGGAGGTCATCATAGTGTGTGCTTAAGGACCTGTTGTTGTAGTTACGAAATGATTAAGGACTTTGAGCGTAGTGTTCAGGATAGTGTGGCTTGTGATGCTGAGTAATAAAGGCAGTTACTTTCCATTAAATTTTGATTGTGTGTTAGATTATTTTAGTTTAGTTTGGGTCTACGTGATCTTCATCTTTTAGGTTTAAATAGTGGTTGTTTATATCTGTATTTTGTGGTGAGATTCTAATACTGTTTATGTTCTAATAGGAATAAGTATTACTGCTAAAGCACTTTTGGTATATAGAGTTATAGTCACTAATAACTACATATGAAATATGATAATGTCTATGTGTTGCTAGAATGAGGCTAATGTACAGCTAGGTATAAACTAATACTGTAAAAAAAAAAAACATTTACAAGTGGCACCAGACTACTCTTGTAATTGCAATAAGGTCTAAGATAATGAATTTAGTGGGTCTATGTATTGACTAGAATGAAAAAATGCTAAAGTTACAACAAGGTATAGTTAGTTTAGGGGTTGTTATGTATATTGAGTAGAATGAGCTAAAGTACTACTAGGTATAAACTTATAATTAAAAAATACAAATTAAGATGGTTCTTGAGCAATTGCAATAGGGTCTGATTTGATTATAGGTTAACAAGTTCAAGAGTATAACTGGAGTTTACTGGAGTTTACCTGGAGAGCGTTCGGGGGTCAACGCCCCCTGCAGCCGGTCTGTGACCAGGCCTCCTGGTGGATCAGAGCTGATCAACCAGGCTGGTAGTGCTGGATGCAGGCAAACCAACGTACGAGGCCACAGCTGGCTGGTTCAGGAACCGAGTTTGGTGTTGTCAGTGCCAGCTTGATGATGCCAGGGGATCTGTGGTAATCCACCTTTGGTATGTGGAGGCAGTTGAACAGTCTCAGGCCCATGAAACTTATGTTTATGGTCTCTTACGTGCTAGTGTCACCCCTGCTTTTCTTGGGGGGATGGTCCCTCGTAGCCAGTCTTTTGCTTTCGTTAGTGAGTGATTTTCTTGTGCACGTTCGGTTACTTAGTCCTCGAGATTTTCCGGTGTATATAATCATATATCTCTCCGCCTGCATTCCAGGAATGATGATTTTTGGATCCTCAAGCGCTCCCAGTAATTGAGGTGTTTTATCTCCGTTCTGCTCGCCGTGAAGGTTCTCTGTAATTTTCTAGGTCAGCATTTTCACCTGCTGAAAGGTGCTGTTAGTGTGTGCAGCATTATTCCAGCTAGATAGAACAAGTGACTGATAAGAGTGTCAAATCATTGGGCTCTGGGCCTCCTAGTTGTGAATGTTTCTCATTATCCATCTGTTCAAATATATTTTTTTTTATTTTTAGCCAGAGGCGGATTGTACAATGTTATGGTTCCTGAAGGTGAGATCTCCGTATGATCACTCCCAGGTCTTTGTCATGGTGTTTTGCTCTATTTTGTGGCCCAGAATTTGTTTTGTACTCTGCTGAAGATTTAATTTCCTCTTGTTTTACATATTCTGAGTAATGAAATTTCTCATCGATGAATTCATTATTGTTTCTGCAAGCCCACTGAAAGATTTGGCTTGATGTCCGTGGTGCTTGCAGTGTCTGCAATGGAAAGACTGTCCTGAGATTCGGGTGACATCTGCCAAAGGAAGATGCGGCTGCTGTGGTGACATTCCTTGTCTTGTGGATAGGAGGATGAGGTACAAGATGGGGAGCGAGTACTGTGCCTTGGGGAAAGAGCTTTTCACCGTGCTGCTCGGACTTTACTCTGTTGACGACTACTCTCTGTGTTCTGTTAGTGAGGAAATTATAGATATCGACCGGATTTCTGTTATTCTTTAGCACGCATTGTGTGCGCATATTACGCCATGGTCACATTGTCAAGGCTTTTGCAAAGTCTACATTTATTAATCTGCATTCTTTTTGTCTTTGGTGCATTTAGGACCTTGTCGTAGTGATCCAATAGTTGAGACAGACGGAGGGACTGTTCTAAACCCATGTTGGACTGGGTTGTGAACTGATGGTTTCTAGATGGGTGGTGATCTTGCTTCTTAGGATCCTTTCATAAGATTTTTATGATATGGGAGGGCTAGTGATTTGGGGTTCGTAGTTCTTTGCTGTGCTTTACTGCCCTTTGTGGAGTGGGGCTTGTCTGTTGTGTTTTAGTAACGTGGGACGAACCCTGTGTCCATGCTCCTCTCCATAGGATGGAAAAGGCTCGTGATAGGGTTCTTGCAGTTCATTGAGAACACGGAGTTCACGGAGGCTGGCCCTGGGGCAGAGTGCATGGGCATGTCATTTATCGCTGTTTCCGAAGTCATTTGGCGTCAGGATAACAATCGGATAGGCTTGTGTTAATCAATATTGATGGCTCTCTCATAAAAAAAATCATTTTGATCTTCGACTCTCGTCTGGCTTGCGGCTTGCTAAACAACTGAGTCATATTGGGACTTGAGTAGCTCACTCATTTCCTTGCTGTCATCTGTGTCAGGACCATCTTGTTTAAGGTGGAGCCCGATATGCCGTTGTTTCTCGGGGGGGGGGGGGGGGGGAAAACCCTTTTTTTTTATTTTGATTGTTTGGATAGTAGAAGAAATACTTGGGGTTTCTTTCGATTTCTTTTAATGTGGGGTGGGGGGACTTTTAGTTCTTCCCCGCAATTTCTGACTCTATAAGCTTTCTTTAGGCTTAAGTTCGATGCTTGCTAGTTCTCTGGACGTGTATCCTGCGCATTTCGATATATGACCTTTTTAGCAGCTCTGTTATTCTTTTCATGCATGTAAAGGGAGCGCCTGGTCTCTTTCTATTTTACATTATCCTCTTTTTATTTAGAGAATAAGCCTTGTTGACCTGCATCGAGTGCCTCCAAGTTGATCTGTTTAGGTATAAGTTGTGGTCTGGTTGCTTAGTAATATCTTCCGAGCTTATATCGGTTAGGACTTGGTTTACTTGGTCCCACTTGATGTTTTTGTTATTGAAGTTGAACTTTGGTGGAATGTCCCTTGTACTAGTCTATTATATCGTTTGGGGCTCCTGGCATACAGTCTGAACCTCAATTATGTTTGTGATCTGGTATATTGTTTTTGATTGGTATGACATTTCTTTCAGGATTCATCATTGTAGTGAAGATGAGGTTAGTGTATCTCCAGTTAGTTGCTCTTTTATTTGCTGGTTTAAATTGAATTTTGTGAAGAGATTTAAAAGCTCGTGTGAGGGTGAGTGTTATCAGAGTGCTCCTGTGTTATTACTGCAACAATATTTTTGCTTATTCCTCATTTTTGGTTGCCTTCAAGTTGAAATCCCCCAGGAGCAAGATGTTGGTGAAGGCGGGAAGATTTTTCCAGACAGTGGTCAATTTTTACTGATGTTCTGTAAAATGCTGGGATGTTGATCCGGAGGCTTTTTAGACTACACATTGACTAGGTTTTGGTTCTGATATTTTGGATTAACTTTCACTACTTCATTGGGAGGCATTAAGAAGTTTGTGCAAAAAGTGACTCTGCAATGTACAGGCCACTTCCCCTTTTGCCTGTTCACTCTGTCACATCTGTATAGTTGTAACCTGGGGGATCCATAATTTCGTGGTCCAAGTAGTGATCCTTTATGTGCCGTCTGCAGTGAAAGCTGTGAACATTGCCTTTGCCTCTGCAGCAGTCCACGGATGAAAGGTTTTTTGTTGTTTGTGGGGCCCCAGAATCGGGAAAGTGTTTTTTCCAGGTCTTTTTTCACATTTTCCTCTTGTGTCAGTGGATCTGCTGGAATAGTACAGTTGTTTGGCTTTCTTTATTAATTGGTGAGAACTGTTGAATATTGTTTAAGAATATCTTTGTGTATTAAGCCCTGTCTATATTGCTTTTATATTGGTGTTTCTTATCAAATTTGGATTTCAGAATGCTGCTGGTTAGCCATGGGCAACCAAGCCATTTATTCATGATCTGTTTCGTTTTATAGGACAATGTTTGTTGTATAGTCTAAGTATTTGTAAGAAAATGCTGTCCAATCGTCAATACCATTGGCATTTGGAGATTCTGTAGGCCAGTCAACAGTCTCCTAGGTCTGCTGTGAAATTTCCCCTTTTTTGAGGCCTCATCATGAAGCTAAATAAACATTTTGTATTCAGTAGTGGCCCTTTCAATGTTTGTTAAGAGGAAGGTTGGGTAGTGGTCTGCATTGCTGTCTGTGATTATCCCCGATTTAAGGGGGGCTAGTATATTGTCCATATGTGGTCTATTATGGTTGCACTTGTCTCAGTCAGCCTGGTTGGTTTTGTTATTGTTGGTAGAGGAGTTTTTGTCATATTGTTGATGAAATCATTAACAGCCGATCTCTGGGAGGCCAAGGTATAATGAAGTCCCTGCTAAGAGAAGGTGGTGCTTGTTATTTGTCTGTTTGTTATTAATGACTTAGATTCTCACTGAAGTTTGGATGTTTGTGGGGTATCCGGTATATGGCACCAATTGTTATAAGGTCTGAGTTTTTACAGTAAAATTAGCAAAAAGTATTCCCCATATTCATCCCTTTAAGCAATTGTGCTAATACAAATAGTTGGTTAGAGTAATAGTTTGCAGTACCACCCCAACTTGGAAGGTCTGCCCTTTGTGGATTGCTGTGTATTCTGGTAGTGGGTAGATATAATTGTGTCCTGCTTAAGCCATCTCAAGAGAAGGGTGTCCTTTTTCTAGGAACCGGGTCATTTTGTGTTTCAAGGGGTGAGGGTTTAAAAGATTTTGACATTTTGGAATGCCCGGGGGTTCGGGAATAAAGGCAGTTACTTTCCAAAAAAAAAAATTTTTTAGGGTTTTTTTTAGGGGCAACATATTCACTTTTTTAAAAAGGGGAATTTTTTGGGGTTATTTTAAACATAATTTTTAAAACAAAAAAGTAAAATTTGGGAAAAAAAAAAAAAACCTAAGAAAAATTTTTTTTGCAAAGAAAAAGGGGGTTTTAAAAAATTTTAAAAAAAAAAAAAAATTTTAAATCCCAATAACCTTTTAAAATTAAAAGGAATTAATTTTAAAGGGTTGTTATGTTTTGCCCCTAGAATACCTAAATTTACAACAAGGTAATTTGTTTAGGGGTTGCTATGTATTGAGCTAGAATGATTTAAAGTACAACAGGTATAAACTTAAATATAAAAATAAAAAATTTAAAAGGAGGGATCTTCCCCAATTTGCAATAGGGCTGATATAGGTTAACAAGATAAGAGTATAACTGGAGTTTACCGGGAGTTTCCCTGGAGAATTTCCCGGGGGGGGTCAACCCCCCTGAAAGCCCGGCCCCTTTTGACCAGGCCCCCTGGGGGTTTCAGGCCTGATAAACCAGGCTGGTGCTGTGGCTGCGGGCCCAAACCAACGTACAGCCACAGCCTGGTGGTAAAGGAACCGACTTTGGGTTGCTTCCGGGTCCCAGCTTAAAGACTCCCAGGGGTCTTTTGGGTTTAATTCCCCCCTTATGTAGCGGGGAAAGGCATTTTGAAAAAGCCCTCGGGCCCCCCTTTGGACATTTTGGGGGGGGTTTTTTTGGGTCTTTTTAACGTGCTAGTGACCCCCCCTGCTTTTCTTTTGGGGGGAGGGTTTCCATCGTTTTTGCCAAGTCTTTTGCTTTCTTTAGTAAAGTGTTTTTCTTGTGCAATTTCGGTCCCATTTCCCTCTGGGTTTTTTCCGGGTGTATATAATATTTTAACTCTCCCGCCTGCTTTCCAGGGAATGCAGGTTTAGGAACTAAAGCCTCCCAGAAAATTTAGGTTTTTTTTATCTCCGTTATGCACGCCGGAAGGTTCTCTGAAATTTTTTTCTGGGTCACCCAATTTCCCCCTGCCTTGAAAGGTGCTGTTGGTGTGCAGCAATATTCCAGCCTAGATAAAACCCAAGTCCCCGGGGAAAGTGTAAATATGGGTTTGGCCCCTCCCTATTTTTTAAAGGGTTCCCTCATTTATCCATCCTGTCTTTTTTCCCTAGCAGATCGATTGTACAATGTTAGGGTTCCTTAAAGGGGGGATCCCCCGGGACATGATCCCCCCCAGGTCCTTTGACTTTGGTTTGTTTTGCTCTTTTTGTGGCCAGAATTTGTTTTGTACTCTGATGAGATTTAATTTCCCCCTTGTTTCCCATATTGAAAATTTTAAAATTTTTCCCATCTTTAACTTCATTTTGTTTTCTGCAGCCCACTGAAAGATTTGGTTGATGCCCGCCTGGAGCCTTGCAGTGTCTGCAAGGGAAAAGACTGCCCCTGCGATTCGGGTTATCTGCAAAGGAAGATGCGGTCCCTGTGGCTGACACCTTGTCTATTTTGGGATATGAGGAGGGGGAACAAGATGGGAGCGGTACTGTCCCTTTGGGTGGAACAGGCTTTTTAAACCGAGCTCCCTCGGACTTTATCTGTTGACGACTACTCTCGGGTTTTCGTTAGGGGGAAAATTATAGTTTCCATCGACCGACTTTTCCTTTTAAATTCCTTTAGCACGCATTTTGTGCGCTTTACCCATGGTCACACTTTTCAAAGGCTTTTTTCAAAGTCCCCGCATATTTTTACATCTGCATTCCTTTTTTTCTTTGGTGCATTTTTGGACCTTGTCTAGTGATCCCAAAAGTTGAGGGCGGGCAGGAGCGAAACCCGTTTTTAAAACCCATGTTTTTACCTGGGGTTGTGAACTGATTTTGGGTTTTTTTGATGGGTGGGGGATCTTGCTTCTTAGGATCCTTTTAAAGATTTTTTGATATGGGTTTTTAGGCTTTTGGTCTGTAGTTCTTTGCTGTTGTTTTCTGCCCCCTTTGTGGGTGGGGGTATGTCTGTTTTTTTTTAGTAACCGTGGGACGACCCCTGTGTCCATGCTCCCTCTCCATAGGAAAGGGGAAAAGGGGGTCGTGATAGGGGCCCTTGCAGTTTTTTTGAAGAACACGGAGTTCCCCGAGTCTGGCCCTGGGCAGAGTGCATGGGCATGGCCCTTTATCGCCTGTTCGAAGTCATTTGGCGTCAAGGGGGGAAAAATCGGATAGGCTTGTGTTAATCAAATTTTGTGGGTCTCTCATAAAAAAATTTATTTTGAACTTCGACTCCAGTCTGGCTAAACGGCTTCTAAAAAAGAGTCATATTGGGGCTTGAGTAGCTCCCCTCATTTTTCCCTTGGGTGTCATTTTGTGTAGGAACCCCTCTTGTTTAAGTAGGGGCCCAATACTGGGGCGTTGTTCCCCAAATTTGATTTGGCATAGTTAAAAAGAAAAACTTTGGGTTTTTTTCGATTTCTTTTTTTTGGCCCTTTTTGTTTTTCCCGCAATTTTTGCCCCCTAAAAAGATTTCTTTAGCTTAAGTTCGATGCTTGCTATTTCTTTTGACCAGTGTCTCCCGCGCATTTCAGATATATTGACCTCTTTTTTGCAGCTCTGTTTTTTCTTTTTTAGTCGCATGTAAAGGGGGCGCCCGTCCCTTTCTTTTTAAAATCTACCCCCCTCCTTTTTCTTAAGGGAAAAGCCTTGTGCATGCATCGAGTGCCACCCAAATTGAATTTTTTGTTCTAGGTATAAATTTGGGGGTCTGTGGGTTTCTTTGTTTTAAAACTTTCGAGCTTATATGGTTAGGATTGGTTTACTTTGGTCCCACTTTATGTTTTTTTTTATTGAAGTTGAATTTTGGGGAATGCCCCTTTGGCTAGTCCCCATTATATCGGTCTGGGGCTCCACGCCCTACATGTCTGAACCCCAATTATGTTGTGATCTGATATAATTTTTTTTTGATTTGGTGGCCCAAATTTTCCCCTTTTCAGATCACTTGTTAGGAAGATGAGGTCTAGTGTATTCTCCAGTTTTAGTAGGCTCAAATTTTTTGGGTTTAAATTGAATTTTGGAAAAGGGTTTAAAACTCGTGTGAAATGTGAAATGTTCATCAGAGCTGCCCTCCTGGTGTTATTACTGAAAAAATATTATTTGCTATATTCCCCTTTTAGGTGCCTTAAAATTTAAATCCCCCCAGGAGCAAGATTTTTTTGGGGGGCAGGACGGAAGATTTTCCGACAGTGGTCCCAATTTTTTTAAAAAGTGTTCCTGGAATTGGGTGGGGGTGTTGCATCCGGAAAGGGTTTTAAACTACCACAATGGGCTAGGTTTTTGGGGGGGGGGGGGGGGGGGCGGGGTCTTTTCTGCTTAAAAATTTCATACATCATTTGAGGCATTTTAAGGGAGTTTTTGTGCAAACAAGTTTACTCTGCAATTTTCAGGCCCAAACCCTTCCCCCTTTTTCCTGTTTTTACTCTGGGCACAACTGTATAGGTTTTAACCTGGGCCATATTTCGTTTTCCAATGATCCCTTTATTTTGGGGGCTCAGTGAAAGCGTGAACATTTCCTTTTGTCTGCAGCAGCCCCGGATGAAAAGGGTTTTTTTTTTTTGTTGCTGGCTTTAGGAACCCCGTAAAATTTTCAAAAAAGAATGTCATCGGGGCTGTTGGGATTGT
>NW_026476639.1:0-10777 GCF_026875155.1 Cherax quadricarinatus
TCCATGGCTTTATCATCCTCATTAAAAGCAGTTGCCCCTCCCTCCACTACCTGACATGCTGGGTTTTTTCCCATTTTTCTGCACTCGTGATGAAGAAAACTTCCTAACATCCTTTGACTCATCTGGGTCTTCAATTTCCCATTTTGACCCCTTGTTTCTGTGTCCCATCTCTGGAAAAATCCTGTCTCTGTCCACCTTTTCTATTCCACGCAGTATTTGTATGTCGTTATCATGTCTTCCCTAACCTCCTGTCCTCCATTGTCGTCAGGCCGATTTCCCTTAACCTTTCTTCGTAGGGCATTCCCTTAACCTCTGGAACTAACCTGTCGCAAACCTTTGCACTTTCTCTAATTCTTGACGTGCTTGATCAAGTGTGGGTTCCAAACAGGTGCTGCATACTCAGTATGGGCCTGACGTACAGATGTGACAGTGTCTTGAACGATTCCTTACTAAGGTATCGGAACGCTGTTTCTCAGTTTGCCAGGCGTCCATAGCGCAGCAGTATCTGGTTGATGTGGCATCCGGAGACGTGTCGGTGTTAATCACCCCAAGATCTTCTCCTTGAGCGAGGTTTGCAGTCTTTGGCCACCTAGCCCATACTCCGTCCTGCGGTCTTCTGTGCCTTCCCCGATTCTTCATGACTTTGCATTTGACAGGGTTAAATTCGAGAAGCCAGTTGCTGGACCAGATGTCCAGTTGTCCAGGTCTATTTGAAGTCCTGCCTCATCCTCATCTGATTTATTCTCCTAACTAACTTCACATCATTTTCGAACAGGGACACTTCTGATTCTAACCCTTTCATCATGTCATTTACATATACCAAAATAGCACTGGTCCTAGACCGACCCTATGCGACCCCGTTCGTCACAGGTGCCCACTGTGTGTGTGTGGTGTGTGTGTGAGTGTGTGTGTTTGCTCACCTAGTTGTGCTCACTTAGTTGTGGTTGCAGGGTCGAGTTACAGTTCCTGGCCCCGTGTGCGTGTGTGTGTATTCACTGACAGTCGTTCATTAGGATTTATCTTTGAGTTCATAGCCTACATGGCACTGAGGAGACGAGAGAAGAAATGTACTATGGAAGCTTCTGGGTCTGTGGAAAGTGGAATGGGTCAAATTGGGGGATGCTGAAGCAGACAGGGTCACAGACTGTGCCCTTAAAAACCTTTTATTAGAAAAAACTCGTAGTTTCCGGGTTTGAACGCTCGATTTTCATTGTCGGGACCCCCGGTTCGTCCCCTATCCTTTTCTTTTGTTTATTTTTTTATTTTTTTTTGGTTTAAAGAAGCTAAAATCGTTGAAAAAACCCAAAACTCCCTTAAAACCCGGAATTGAAAAAAAAAAATTTAATTATTTAAAAATTCAATGACATATATTTCTTCGCTGAAATCAGATTGACTTTCGTGATTTATGACAAAAATAAAAATTTCACTCTATTTAAAAGGGGGCAGAAAACACCCTTGTTTTTTAGGCCTAACCCCACCGGTTTGTGCTTTAAAATTTAATATATTATTTTTATATATATATATTTTAAAAATATATTTATTATTATATTATATATTTTATATATATAAAAAGGGGGCCCATAAAGGGGCCAATAATCTGAGCCCTACTTTCCCAAGGCCCTTTTTCATTCATTAATTAAAACGTTTCTCTCATTTTTAAATTTTTTCCCCCCAGTAAAGAATTCAAAGGGAATTTTCATTTTTTTCCCGCTATTTCAAATTTCTGGGGCACCCGGGTTTTGCTCTCCTTCACCCTTTCTTTTGGATGTTATGAAAGGGGTTTTTAGCAACTTTTTTGTAGGGCCGTTAAATTTAAAAAGGCTGGGAGGTGTTACCCTTTATCTCAGTTTATTTTAAAGCTCAGTTTTTACCCCGGATACACTATTACAAAAAAACCAGGATGCCTCCCACATGGGTACCTATTTGCTGTTAGGTAAAAAAAAGAGCAGGACTAAGTAACCGAACCATAATTTCGATTTCCCCCGAAAGCAAAAGACCGGCAGAGATGCAAACACCCCTTAAATAAAAACCGGGGTTCATAGCACGTAAGAGAAAACACAATAAGTGTCGGGGGCCCAAAGACTTCTACTGCCCCCCGCATAAAAAAGGGGGATTACCAATCCCCCCCTGGCGTCTTCAAAAAGGTGGGGAAACAAGCACCCTAAAGTCAAACCTGACCAGCCGGTTTGGGGTTCGTTACGCCGGGTTGCGTGCTGCCACAGTTAAAAAAATGGTTGATTGGGCCCCTGTTTCCCAAAAAGGGGGCCTTTGGTCCCCAGACCGAGCCGGGGGGGCGTTGCCCCCCCGAAACCTCTCTAGGTATCCCTTTTTCGAAAATTAGTTTGAAGGTCCCCTATGACAAGTCCACAATAGTTTCGCCGTACATGCTTACTTTCACTTAAAAAAACCCCTTTCATATACCTGCAAAAAAACGAAAATGCAGGTGCAGCGTAAAACGGGTTTTACCCAAGGCATTTCAAGATCAGAAAAATGGGGGGTAGGTTTCAGTCATGAAAATTTTTGGGTTTTTCTTCCCCTTTGCACCCCTAAAAGTGACCAATTAAATAAAAACACCCCCTTTTTAATGTAAGGGACGTATTTTCGCAGTGTGAATATTTCCCAAGTGAAAAGTAAATTCAGAAAGTTTTCATGATTTACAATAATAAATAAAAATAATAATAAAAAATTTTAACCAATAATTTTCCCCGAAGCACTAAGGGAAAAAAAAAGGGGTGTGTAAAAAAAAAAGTCAGCTAGGTGAATTTTAGCTAAATATCATAAAAAATTTTCATTTACACAAAACTCACACATTAAATTCTCTCATTCCCATAAAATCTTTCGAGGAAAGGGAAAAAAAAAATTAAGACGGGGTACGACTCAAGGTCAAAAGAATTATAACAAACTTCAAAAAACCCAAGGAAAAAAACTAAGCAAAAATTTTAAAAAAAAATAAAGGGGAAAAATGGAAATAGATAAAAGCTGAACTTTGAAATGGGGAAAAATATGAAATTTGAAAAAATATAACACAATCCCAAAGACACCCAAAGGTTTTTTGTCAGTTGACGTCTTTTAAAAAGTAGTCGAAAATATTGAAAGATAAAAAGATTTCCTGTTAAAAACCCTTATTAAAATTTTTTTTTTTTTATTTTTTTTTTTTTTTATTATTATTTTATTAATTTTTATTATTTTTATTATTATTATTATTATTTTTAATTTTATTATATAATTTAAATTAAATTATATTATTATTATTTTATAAAATTATTATTATTATTATTATTATTATTTTATTATTATTAATTAATATTATTATTATTATTATTATTATATTATTATTATTATTATTATTATTTTTAAATTTATTATTTATTATATTTTTTTTTTTATTATTATTAATTATTATTATTAATTATTATTATTATTATTTATTATTATTATTATTATTTTGTTGTTGTTGTTTGTTGTTATCAAAACAAAGCGTAAACTTACTGATAAAAAACATATATTTCAGCAGATTTTACCTTTTTAAAGTTTACGGTATGGCAGCTGTTTGAAGATATTATATAAAAGAACCCCATGTGTGGCTACATTTCGCTCACCAGGATCTTTGTCAAGAGAAACAAGCACTGCAGTAGGCCTAGTGTCCCATGCCATTAAATAGTAGTAGTATTAATAGTAATAGTGATTTAAAATAGTTAATATGATGGCGGAGTTTATTGCTTTAAGGAAGACTTGTACTAATATTTCTAGCATCCCGTCTTCCCAGCAATTAAGTCACTTCTTCCCAAAAACGGTTTTCGGGCACATTTCTAAGTTAGGGTTAGGTTAGGCTGTCCCATGCTATAAAAATAATAAATTGTACCACAACGGAAAATTATAAAAATAAAAAAAAAAAAGTCTGCCGGAGCAAAACAAAAAAAAAATTGTCAGCCGCTTAGTGTGGCTAGAACAATAGTCAGATTTATACTGCCCCAAAGGCTTTCTTCAACAATAATTCATGTTAACTGCTTTTACAACAGTGATAAGATAAGATAAGATAAGATTTCGTTCGGATTTTTAACCCCGGAGGGTTAGCCACCCAGGATAACTCAAGAAAGTCATTGCGTTATCGAGGACTAACTTTTTTCCATTGGGGTCCTTAATCTTGTCCCCCAGGATGCGACCCACACCAGTCGACTAACACCCAGGTACCTATTTGCTGCTAGTGAACAGGACAACAGGTGTAAGGAAACGTGTCGATATGTTTCCACCCGCCGGGAATCGAACCCGGGCCCTCCGTGTGTGAAGCGGGCCACTTCCAGATACGATGGAACTCTTTTATTCTGTTTAAAATAGAGATTAATGATTCCAGTCTTTTTCATCTGAGAGTACATATTTGGTTGTTTAATCACTAGGCAAGCCTCAGTGGTTAGTGGAGTCCCGGTGTTGTACACATACATCCATTGTTCAAATTATCACTTCTGCATTCTTTGATTTGTTCGTTTAGTCGTGTTTCTGGACATCGTCATGTTTCCCCCATCTGATACCCTGTCACAGCCTTCACAATAATTATGTGAATCCCTGCGTTATCTGGTTCAAGGTTTTCCTCTGAGGTCCTAGTGACTGGTGTTGCTTTGCACCAGAACAGTGGAGACATCTAAGGCAACTTGGCTGCTGGAAAGGATTGTGCCTGTTAATGCGTGAAAACTTGATGATTCGAAGGGCTCGTTTAACGTCTGGTGAAAAAGGAAACGGTGCTCGGGCAATGTTTGGTGTAGAAAGCACACCTTGTTAAGAAGCTGGGTACCACAAATTCGGTATGCTCTTAAAGGAAAAAAAAGGGCTGATAAAGGAAATTTCCCCCTTTTTTTTTTTTTTATTTTAACCCAAAAGGGGGAAATTAGAAAATCTTTTTTATTTGCAATTTTTTCCTGTAAACTTGGAATTTCGGGGTTTTTACCTATTTTTTTATGCAAGGGGAAACGGGTCGAAAAAAGGTAACCTCCCCATTGATTTTTTTTAATTTTTGGGGGAGCTGGAAAATGCATTTAAAACTCGTTGAGCCTCCGGTTGAGACTCCAAAATAGGATTATGAGGAACTCACCCTTTATAAGGCAAACCTGGGGATGTTAGTGGGAAATATGGAAAAACCCTTTCCCATTTCTAGGTGTTCTTGTAAAAAATTGCCAAGGTTAGAAAAAGCCCAGGGCACCCATTCCCACGGTTCTTCTCCCCCCCCCCTCCCCTCAAAACCCCCACGGGGGAGAAATTATTATAATTAGAGGAAGCCAAAAAACCCTTTTTGGGGAAAATACAACGAAATTGGGGGGGGGGGGAAAATTAAAGGAAATTCGGGCCCAATTAAAATTGGAACCGGGGGCCCAGACCCAAATTTCCCCCTAGATCAAGAGCCCCTAAAACCACGTCAAAGGAACCTCCTTTGAATTACGGGGAGCGCTTGAGGTTCCTAAACCTGTATTCCCTGGAACGCAGGGGGGGAAGAGAACTTGATTATATAAAAACCGGGGAAAACCCTTTAGGGGGAAACTATTTACCCAACTTAAACACGAAATCACCCTTTAACCTTTACAAAAGCAAATGCCCTTGGCAACGATGCAAACCCCCCAAGGAAAAAAGGGGTGCCCACGGGCATTTTTAAGAGCCCATGAAATAATTTTCAGGGGCCCGAGACATTTTCTAAAGCCCCCCCAAGCACACATAAGGGGATTACCAACAGACCCCTGGCAGTTTTTCAACGGCCCACGGGAAAAAGCACCAAAAGGGTTGGGTTCCGACCACCCCGGCTGTGGCCTCGAAACTTTGGGTTTTTGCGGGGAAACCCCAGCAGTAACACCCGGGTTTAAAATCGGGGTCTGACCCCACCGGGGGGCCGGGTCACAAATCGGGCCGCGGGGGCTTTGACCCCCGGAAAACCCCTCCCCCCCAGGTAAACTCCAGGAAAAAACGGGAAGAAAATTTCCCCTGGTTACCATTCCCCTTTGAGGTATCTATCTCATACAGAAAGATTCACCTCTTCTGTTTGTTAAAATTTTTGGGAACCCCCCTTTTTTTTTTTTTTCCCAAAAAAAAAAGGGGGGGCCCTAAAAATTTTGGGGGGGGGTTTTGGGGTTTTTTTAAAAAAAAAAAACCCCCAAAAAAAAAAAACCCCCCCCCCCCCAAAAAAAATTTCCCCCAAAAAACCCCCCCCTTTTTAAATTTTTTCCCTTTTTTTCCAAAGGGTTTTTTCCCCCCTTTAAATTTTTTTTCCCCCCTTTTGGGGGGCCCCCCTTTTTTTTCCCCCCGGTTCAAATTTTTTGGGGATTTTCCCAAAAAAATTTTTTTTTTAAAATTTCCCTTTTTTAAAAAAAAAAATTTTTTTTTTTTTAAAATTTTTTTCCCCAATTTTTTTCCCTTTTTTCCCCGGGGGGGGGGCCCCCCCTTTCCCCCAAAAAAATTTTTTTTTTCCCCAAAAAAATTTTCCCCCCCCAACCCCCCCCCCCTTTTTTTCCCCCCCCAAAAAAAAAAAACCCCCCCCTTTTCCCTTTAAAATTTTTTTTAAAAAAAAAAAAAACCCAAATTTAACCCCCCCCTTTTTAAAAAAATTTTTTTTGGGGGGGAAAAAAAACCCCCCCCAAAAAGGGGGGGGGGGGCCCCCCCCCCAAACCCTTTAAAAATTTTTTTTTTCCAAAAAAAACCCCCAAAAAAAAAAAACCCCCCCAAACCCTTTGGGGGGTTTCCCCCCCCCCAAAGCCAATTTTAAAGGAAAAACAAAGGGGGGGGGGGGTCCCTTTTTTTTTAAATTTTTTGGGGGAAAAAGGGGGGGGGGGGGGTTTTTTAAGGGGGCCCCCGGGTTTAAAAATTAGGGGAAAAATCCCCCCCCCCAAACCCCCTTCCCCAAACCCCCCCCAACCCAAAATTTTTTTTTCCAAAAAATTTTCCCCAAAACCCCCCACAAAGGCCCTGGGACCTCCCTTGGGGCAGTTTCACCGGGGAATACAGAACTCCGTAACTCATTTGTTCATTCCTTGACTTTCATTTCTAGTGAGGTTCCCTCCTTCCTTCTTCAGCCTATTACCTGGTCCTCACTGTTTGTCGGCTGTCTGATGTGGCTACAGAGCAACCTTGGCTTAGATTTGGCATTCGATGCTATGTCATTCACAAATTGTTATTCATCCCCCTTATTCATGTGTAACTTGTTACTGGTTCTTCTGCTTGCTTCCCTATTCTCCATATTCTTTGCTTCCTATATTCCACTTTCTTGCACTGTAGCTTTGCCTCTCACCTCCGAGTGAAGCACTTCTGTTTCTGGTAAAAAAATTTCCCCGCCTCCCGGCTATCTAGAGCTAATAACTCCAATTTACCCATGGCACTCCATTTAGGATTTGTCTCATGCCTTCATCTCTTTTGAATTATTATAATAATAAAAAAGAAGCACTAAACCTTCAAGGGTCATACAGCACCGCCATCTCTTTTGAATTATTATTATTATAATCAAGGGGGAAGCGCTAAACCCGGAGGATTATACAGCGCCTGGGGGGGGGGGGATGTGGAAGGCATTCAGGCTTAATTCGGGGAACTGGAGCACAGATCCAATTCCCTAAATCAAGAGCCCCTCACCAACATCAAGGAACCTTCCTTGAGGGGTTCTCTTTTGAAGTCAGGCTTATTCCTTCCCATTTTCGCTTCCACAAGGCAGACCCTGGTACTGCACGGTCGCAAGCAGCAATGGGCCTCTCATATTTAATGTCTCTTATATCAGTCACTTAGGGTGAATACAAGGGCCAGCCTTGCTGGCTCATTCCCTTTCTAGTTATATCCCTGAAGTGCTGACATGTGAAGTTTTTCATCACCACCACCAACGTCGCCCTACACATTTTCAGCACCCGGTGTAGGAGCTATACGCTGCCAGGAATTATATTTACAAAATACACCAAGCCCATATAGGTGATAGTGCTATGAAGTCGAGTGGATTATTATAATCAAAAAGAAGAAGCCGAGTGGAGCTGTTGGCGAAGTAGCGTATTATTATTATTATAATCAAGGGGGAGCGAAGTAGCGTAATAAACGAACTGAGCTAACAAGTCAATTACACTCATGAATGGGGGAGCAATAAATTCATAATGGCCATACAGTACCTGGTGAAATGGGTGGCAATGAGTTTGATTCAAAGTAATGTGCAGTCACGGTCCAATTACTTGCAAAGCTGGCATAACAAGTCTCAAGGAATCTGGGAAAGGGGATTATTATAATCAAGGTGGAAGCGCTAATTATATAGTATTATGATCAAGGGGAGCGCTGAACCAGGGGAAGCGCTAAACCCATAGGATTATACAGCTCCTGTTGAGGGGGGGATGGAAGGTATTCAGACTTTATTCAGGTAACTGGAGCATAGATCCAATTCCCTAGATCAAGAGCCTCTCACCAGCATCAAGGAACCTTCCTTGAAGGGTTAAAGGGGAGGAAAATCCACATCCTTGAATCAAGAGTGGGTTGAACTGTAACTTCACACCATCCAAGGTTTTCAGGTGCAGGTACTCCTCACTTAACAACTGAGTTCCGTTCCTAAGAGTAGGTCAGTAAGTAAATTGATCATTATTATTATAATAAAAAAGAAGCGCTAAACCTACAAAGGTCATAGAGCGCAGCAGGAAAGGAAACAATGCAAGGGTATCGGGTAGCAAGAGGGCAGTGGACAGTGCAGGGGTAGAGGGTAGCAAGACTGTCGTACAAATGGCTGAGGAGTGCTAGAGGCATCATTATCAGAGTTTGTGCAGTAAATCAGTTACCAAAAAATCAACAAGAGAGTCTGGGTTAAAGGAGGGTCCATCAGCAAGGACAGTAGAGTGGGAAATTGATCGTTAATTAAGCACCCCTTACTGATATTTCAACCATACTGTTCTGGTAGTGGGTTTCTGTCAACCATCTTTAGATATTTTTTAATGTCACCTTTGCACCATTTTTAACATTTTTAGTATATTAAAAATAGAACTATGCATTAAAAACAACAGTACACCGGTCAGAGAGCTGGTTGTAAGTCCGAGCAGTCGTTATTATAATAAAAAAGAAGCGCTAAGCCACAAGGACTATACAGAGCAGTCGTTAAACAGATAGAGGAGAGCACCTGTAATTGTAACTGACCCTGGTGGCTTAGCACTTAGTTTTGACAATAATTCAGGTAATTATTATTCATGGAGGAGAGCAAAACCCAAAGGAATCGTATAGCACCATGGTAATGGGAGGCAATCAGATTCAGTCCAGTCTTTGCATTCAGTTTTTCACCAGAAACCTAAGACTTCCCTTGAAAGACTGAGGTGCAGTTTTAAAGCCTGTATACTTAGATGTACAAGAGGATAGGACTATACATATGATATGATACCTCTCAGATTACAGTGACTGGGACCCATCTAGTGGTTACATCTGTGTAAACTAAAACCAGTAGGGACATGCATGCAACACTCACGGAATGAGAAATGATAGTTCAACTGAGATTATCATTATAATCAAAACTAAGTGCTAAACCCACAAGGGTTATACAGCACTGAATAGGCCATACAAAGTGTGGATCGAAGACACTTGCCAGACAACCAGTAACAGCAGATATGCACTTTTTGTCCTTGGTATCTACATTACTTCTATTTGTTATATATTACTGCAGTTACGTTTATGGGGTAGCGCTCAACCCATAGGGTCATATAACCCCTGGGAAAATGGAAGGCATTCAGGTTTGACCCAAGGGGAGGGTAGGTCCAATTTCAGAGATCAGGAGCCCTCTCACTGGTGTCCAGGAATATCCACTGAGGGGCTCTTTAAATGCATTATAAGCAATTCAAGTTGCATTACAACAAACTCTGTGTCTTCATTCAGCCCTGGTTTTATCTAAATAAAAGTACTGAAATCAAATACATTCCTCAGCTTAAGAAGTTATTCAAATCTAATTGCCTCCCATTGTAGGACACATCTGTGGATTCAGCACTTTCTTGACATAGTAGATAACAGAGAACACAAATTTCACTTTCAACATCTTCAGTGTCATGATTCTTGCCCTCTGACTGTTTTTCTCTTTGCAAGTCCACCTGTAATAAGCATGTAGACATTTTTACTGAAAAGTGACCTATTACACCAGTTATACCTCTCTCATACTGTACAAACTTTGAACAATTTTACCAACACAAGTTCCGTCCTTACCATTATAATATTCACAAGAAAGTGCTAAAATGGGTCATACAGTGCTAGAAGATTACAGTCATGGGGCAGCACTAATACTGTAACGGGTCAAAAAGCATCTGGGGGAACATAAGGCAATCAGGTTCAATGCAAGGAAAGGAGAATAGGTCCAATTCCTTATATCAAGAACACATTTGCCAGTATTAAGGCACTATTATTACAATCAAAACTAAGTTCTAAACCCACAAGGATCATACATTAAGGTACTCCTATGAAGGTGGGCTGAATTTTTTGAGAAGACATGTACAGGTGAAGAAGTTGCAGGGAAGAAGTCAAAGTTGGTGAAAGATCCATACAAGAAGTCGGAAAAAAATCAGCAATGATGGAAGGATTGTTAAAGATGACAGCAGTCAGCGAGGATACATGAATGTTAAAAACGAGGACCAGATTTTAGCTTATGGGCCCTTCGATATATACATATATAATATGTAATTATATATACATGTAGTCACCTATTGAGGTTGCGGGGGTCGAGCCGAGCTCCTGGCCCCGAGTCCGAGCTCCTGATGTATGTGTGTGTGTGTGGTGTGTGTATATTTCTATTATACACCTACCCCCAAAACCCCCCGGGGGT
>NW_026476640.1:0-10025 GCF_026875155.1 Cherax quadricarinatus
AAAACTGATGTCATTTTTACAAACGGTATAAAATGTGGGAAAGACAGAAGGGGTGGAGGGTGGTACTGCTTATATACCAATGAGATTTTGTTTACTAAAAAGAGGAGACAGAGGATAAGCAAGAGACTACATAACTGGAACACTTCAGTCTGGAGGTGCGAAAGTTGAAATAGCAGTGATGTATAACCCACCTTGGAAGAGCAAGAGGCCAAGCCGAAAATATAAAGAGAGTAACAAGCGAGGGTTGACACTCTGGCTGAAGTGGCCAGAAAGGCCTATATAGGCTGGGCAAAGGTGCTGGTTGCGGGTGACTTCAATCATAAAGAAATTGTCTGGAAAAATCTGGAGCCACATGGGGGCCCAGAAACTTGGAGGGCTAAGTTGATGGAGGTGGTATAGGAAAACCTCCAGCAAGACTGGACCTAGTATTCACCTTTAGCAATGCTGATAGTGAGGACATCACATACGAAAGGCCCCTTGGACTAGCAATCACGTTGTTCTGAGTTTTGAATACATAGTTGAGTTAGAAAAGGAGAGGGAACCAAGAAGGGCAAAGTGAATGTATCAAAAGTGCAAGACAACACAGGCATGATGAACTTCTTGTATGAGAAAGAAAGGACGAGCTATTGGTTCACCAAAATGTGTAGAGTAGCTAAATTCAACTAAGCTAGAGAATGGATACAGAAGGTACTCAGTATACTAGATAATGGAGACAGAAAGAACTCCAGAGAGACAGAGAGCAGGGATTCACCAACAAGTGATGGTCACGATACATACAACCAAGCAAGAGGAGGTGAAGAGATTGCTAAGCCTCTGGCGATGGGGCCAGATAACATCTTTCTGTGTATGCCGAGAGAGAGAGAGTAGAGGCACTCTGTGTACCACTAACAATAATCCTCAACAAGTCTGTCGAAACAGGGCGACTACCTGAGTATGAAACAGCAATTGTAGTGCCAGACACGCAGTACTGTTGTATACAGACATGCAGCATTAAACTACAGACCAGTGTCATTCATGTGTAGTGTATGCAAAGTCATAGGGAAGATTATCAAGTGCTGGACTACCTAGAAACTAATGAGATTATAAGCAACAACCAGCACGGATTCAGAGAAGGGAAATCCTGTGTCACAAACCTACTAGAGTTCTATGACAGGGTGACAACAGTAAGACAAGAGAGAGAGAATACATGAGAGGAGGGCATCAGCGAGTCATGGTACGTGATGAGGTGTCAGAGTGGGCGCCGGTGATGAGCTGGGTTCCACTGGGGTCAGTTCTAGGACAGGTGTTGTTTCTGGTATATGTGAACTGCATGACGGAAAGAATAGACAGACGATGTGAAGTTAATGAGGAGAATTCAATCGGAGGACAAGGCTGCAGGCCTAGTCCAGCAACTAGCTCCAGGAGTTCAACCCCACCAAGTACAAAGTCATGAAAACCGGGGAAGGGCAAAAAAGACTACAGACAAAGTACAGTCAAGGGAGGCCAAAGACTACAAACCATACTCAAGGAAAGGAATCTTCGAGTGTGTAGAATACCGAGCACATCTGAGGCACACATCCACCAAATAACTACTGCTGCATATAGGCGACTGGTGAACCTAAGAATAGCATTTCGACATCTCAGTAAGGGTTCATTCCAGATCCTGTACACCATGTACATCAGGCCCATATTGGAGTATGCAGCTCAAAGTTGGAACCCACACCTGAGCAAGCACGTCAGGAAATTAGATAAAGTCCAAAGGTCTGCAACGAGACAAGTCTCGGAGGTAAGGGACATGTCCAACGAGCAGAGGTTAAAGGAACTCGATCTGACGACACTGAAGAACATGACGGACAGGGGCGACATGTAAAATACTGAGAGAAATCAACTAGGTGAACAGGGACAGAATGTTCCAGAGATGGGATACAGCAACAAAGGGTCACAATTGGAAGTTGAAGAACCAAATGAGTCACATGGATGTTAGGAAGTATTTCTTCTGTCATAGAGTTTTCAGGAAGTGGAATAGTCTGGAGAGTGAGGTACCTTACATACCTGATGATACCTGTATGATAAAACTCATGGAGCATGGAGAAAGTGGACTTAATGTCGACCAATGAAGAGGCAGGGCCAAGAGCTATGACTGGACCCCTGCAACCACAATTAAGATTTAGATGAGCCACATACAACCACACACCACAAAAGATCTTCAAACATGCAAAAGTTTTTTTCGTAAAACTAAAAAAAAAAAAAGGGTTTCCCAGAGAGAGGACAAAAAACCCAAAGCACGGAAGATAACGGGAAGGAAGACGGGTAGCAACCTCATGAAAAGGAAAAAGAGTGGGAAGAAAGCTAGAAGAGTTAGAAACAAAAGGAGGAGAGGATTGCTGCAGAGAGCAGGAAATGGGAATACAAGCTGCAGCAGCAGGGGCCTGGATATAGAGCACGAGGAGGAACTAAAAAAAAAACTGAAAAACAGTCTAAAGAACCAAAGAGCGTAGGGGCATGACACGGGACTGCTACATAATTTTAAAAAAAAGGGACTAGGGAAAAAAGGGTTAAGCTGTACAAAGAGGGCTATTGGACCAAAATGGGCCCGAGAAAAAGACGGGGAAATACATCAGTAAAAATTTTGGGGACTAAAAAGAAAAATGGAGTTAAAACCAACACAAAAAAACCTAAAGAAACCATGGAGCCCTGAAAAGATGGGGAAAACACCAGAAAAAAACTAAGGACGAAAAAACGAAAAAGAAAAAACTATACACAGAGGCTATAAAGACACAGCAGGGGCCAGGAAAGGCTGAGGAGGGAAAATGACAGGTAAATTGAGCAAAGGGGACAACAATTACAGAGGAAATTGATGAAATGAAAGTGAAGGGAAAAAAACAATTAAAAATGGATCAGGGATACAAGAAAAAAGAGTAGGGGAAAGCAAGGGAGAGGTCAGTTTTTTGTTCATGGGTCCAGGAAGTCGAAAGGGAAAACTTAAAAAGCAAGACTTCAAGGGAGAAAAGAGTGAAAGTGTCATGAAAGCATAGGAAGGTGACTGACCCAGTTACAAATTTTTGAAAATAAATGGTTACAAGGAAAAGAAGCAGCCAGTCAAATGATTTTAAAGTCAGAAAAGTGCAAAACAGATCCTTAGAGATGCACGATAATAAACTCATTAGTACTGGCAGTTGTACTTGATGAACATGAGAGAAAGACAGAAGCTGAAAGAGAGGTACAAAGACGAAAGATGGGAGGAAACCAGATCAGGAGGGGAGAAAAAAAAATCCCTAGAACTACCCAAAGAAAGGCCTCAAACCCCGACAACCCAAAGCAAATAAGCACACTAAAACCCAAAACCCCCTGTGCCCTACCCACGCCCACTGCCTCCAAAAAAAATCCCCACCTCACAGCAACGCCATAGCACTTTGCCAGGTTTCCCCATTTTCCCCAACCCCGTACCCCAATCACATATTAGGAAGAAGTTGAAGGTTGGCACCCAAATGCAATGGGGGAAAAAATTTAAATATGAGGAATTCGTGAAAGAATCAAAGAAGTCCGTTTGACCATAGTTACACAGAAAACAAACTCACAGGGAAGATAAAGACACGATCTTTTGTTGGATATAAAGACCCTTTAGGAAAGATAGAGGGGGGAGAGAGGGGGGGGGAGTTCAATGCTCATCAAAAACCGTGGGGATTTGAGAAAAGAAAGGATAGACGAGTGGGTGAAAGGGATAACAGTAGGGACAATTTAGTCTGGGGAACCCCAAGGGGGTAATTGCATGTGACATCCCACTTCAGAAAAGCAGGGAAACCCAAAAAAAAATATGAAGAAGGGAAAAGAGCAATGGAGGACCACTAGCTGAGGTGGCCAGAAGGGGCTCAAATGGGAGGTCAAAGTTGCTCATTATGGGTGAAATTTTTAATAAAAGGGGATTGATTAGAAAAACCTGGAGTCACGGGGGATCCAAAAAAAATGGAGAGTTAAGATGTGGAGGTGGTACGGAAACCCCATGCATCAACATGTTAGGGACATACCGAGAGAGACAGGGAGGATGAACCCGCAAGACTAGACCACGTATTTAACTTGGGGGTTCAAAATTGAGGACACTAAAAAAAAAAGGCCCCCTCGGAGCTAGTGACACGTGGGTTTGAGGTTCGAATACATAGTAAAAGTTATAATGGAGAGGGAAAACGAACTAGGATGGGAAAAGCCAAAAATACAAAAGGGGGGCTACACAGATGAGGTTTTCTTCTGAAGTTTACGGGCCAACAAAAGAAAAGGGGGCAGAGGAAGGTTTCGTCCAAATGCAAAAAAGAAATTATGAGAAAAACAGAACAAGCCATTGTTCACCCAAAAGGGGATAAAACTCGCAACTACTAAATGCCTAAAGATGTAGTTGAACCCTTTTTGGCCCTTTAAAGATCGAGAAAACCCAAACCTAGTTTTATTGTGGTTGTTCTTAATTTCCCCCAGGATGCAATTCCCAAAAATTCAAAAAAACACTTTAAAAAAAACCCACTTTTGTGGGAAAATATTCCAGCTGTTTCCCCCAAAAATCTCGCTCCCCGGGGGAATTTTAACCCAAGGTACCCAATTTGGAAAGGAATTTTAGGCAATTAAATCAGAAAACAAAAAATTAAATCCAGGAGGGAGCTTTAAAAGGGAAAAATGACCCCCCACCCGGCTTTTTTAAAAACCCCCGCAAACCCAAATTTACTTTTAAAAATGCAAATAATGGAGCCAAAAAGGGTTGGGGAATACACTTTGGGCCTTTTATAAATTTAACTAACAAACGATTTTCTGATACGAAAAAATTTTATATCAAAAAAAAATATCTCAGTTCAACGGTTAAAGAGGTTTTAGGCCATTTATGCGCGGGGCCCCAGATCAAAAAAAAAGTAAACAGTCAAAACCAAAAATTTAAACCAAATTTAACAAAAAAAAAAGGGGGGGGACCCCCAAGCAAACCCGGTCCAAAAGATATTTAAATTGGGAAGAAAACCCAAGCAACATGGATCCAAACCCAAAGTCTAGAACAAATTACCTCTTTTGGGAAATCGAGGGGATGGTCAAGGCATATTCCCTTTTTTAAATAAAAGAAGAAAAAAAAATGTAACTAGAAAGAGAAAAAGCCCCCCTTATACAGGCAAAAGGGAAAGACTAACAGATAAGATAAAAAAGGCCAAAATATCTGTAAAAAACAGGAGAGGGACGGTCAGAGAAATTGCAAAAAATCAAAAATAAAAAATTATAGGAAAACTTGCAGGATCAAAAATCACGGAAAAAACAAAAGCCATAAAGAAAAAATTTAAGTAACCCGGAAAAAAATTTCCTTCTTATACCAAAAACAAAATCGGGAAAAAACAATCCCCGGGAATTTGGGGCCCTAATAAACTAATTGGTCCTACAAAAGATGACAGCAAGGAAAAAAGTGAGCTACTCAAGTTCAATATTACTTGGTTTTTAAACAAGGGCCAAACCCCGGAAATGGAAATTTTTTATGTGTGAGACAGAATTTTTAATTTGGACTCAGAAACCCATTTTAAAATTTTCCCGACGCCCTTTTGACTTCGAAAAGGCAAAATTTCAAACCCCATGCACATGCCCCAGGCCCAAACTCAATTTTGGAATCCAGGGTTTAAAAAAAAAACTGCAAGAAGCCCCCCATCATGTACTTTTAACATTCCCCAAAATTGGGGGGGAGCATGGGGCACAGGAAATTTTTTCCCAAAAACTGCTAAAAAAAACAACATAGCCCCACTACAAAAAGGGGACAGTTTGGGAATGCAAAGAAAATAAAAGCCAGTTGAGTAAAATCCCCCTAAACATAAAAAAAATTTAAAGGGTTCAAAAAAAAAAGATAAACAACCCCTCTAGGTACCCATCTTTTACTTTAACCAAGGGAAAAATCCAGAAAATTTTCGCCGTTTGAAGCGAAAAACTTTAAAAAAAAAATTTCCTTCCCTTAGCCACCCGGGGCCCTGGCCCCGTTTTGTTTAAAAATTTTATTCCAAAAAATTAAAATTAAAAAAATGTGGTTTCTGGGCCAAGGGTTTTTACCATAAAAAAAAATGAGTATTAACACAAAAAAATTTTCACATTTAAAATAAATGCTTCGGTTTAAAAAAAATTCAGAAAAAAAAAATTTAATTTCTATAATGTTTTATCAAGTTATTAGAAATAAATTGTTTCCCCTAGTCACAAATTTGAAACCGAATGTTTTTAAAAATTAGAAAGAAAAAAACGATGACCCAAAGGGGAATGTTTTAAGTCAAAAGCAGCTTTTTGCTGCAAAGTGCCATTATTTCTTTACAAATTTACCCCCCAATTCTCTTGCTGGTAATTCAAAAAGAAACTTGGAAAAACCTCAATTTTCTTCCTTTTTTTGCCTTTTTTTGATGTACGTGTGTGTCGCTGGTACAAAAGTTTTGGTTGAAACAGGGGGTTTAATTTCTGGGCCCCTAGTGGAAGTAAAAACCCTTCCAAAAAAGACTGGGGGGTAACCAACAAAAATTCCCCTAAATTGCAATAATGCCCCGGAATGAAAGTTCAAAGTTCAGTATAAATTTTAAAGAGCGAAAGGTTTACAAGTATCAAATTATCTTCCTTTTTCCATAAAATTTTTAAGGGAAGAAATGATGTGTTTAATTTTAAAATTGAACAACAAATAAAAATTTACTCTAAAAACTGCAACCCCTTTTTCCCTTTTTTTTTTTTTTTTTTTTTTTTTTTTTTTGTGGGGCAACCAAATTAAAAGGGGATTTCTCAAAACAAAGGGGTTTTTTATGATACATACTTTTGGGGTCAATTTCCCTTTTAAAAATTCAACAAAAAATTAAAACCACACTTTCCCCTTTTAGTCAACAGCGGGTTTAATTTTAAAAAATTCCCCAGTTTTCGAGATAAATTTTTTAAAAACATCATAACTCCAGACTGGGGGAACCAACTTTATTGAGTGGGTTTTAACCCTATAATGTAGGAGGGGACAGCCGCGTTTGTCTCTGATGGTTTCCCGGGGGGACCGTAAGACCTAAGGAGTCTTGACTCCACCCTTTCCGGGGAGATCCCCCCCCCTGGGCCCCTTTAAGGGAAAAATTTTTTTATTCTTTTCTTGGAGTCCTGAAGGCAAAGGTTTTCACTTAATTTTCTTTTAAATTTTTTTCATTTTAAGATAGATGAGTGAAAAAAATTAAAGTAAATAATATATTTTTTTGTTAAAATTTTGTGAAAAATTTTTTTTGAAAAAAAATGTTTCGTTTTTAAACCCAAAATCATATTTTGGATTTCGTTTTTTTGGGGTAAAGAAAAAAGGAAAAAACTAAGGAAAATTTTTTTGAAATTTAATTTTGGGGGAAAGGTCATTGTTCCCACCCTTTTTAAAACAAAAGATAGTATCCTCCTCAAAATTACTATCAAGTGGGAAATAAAACAAAAGGGAAATTAAAGAGAGTTAAAAATACAACCCTTTTTTATGAACATATTGGGGCTGTAAAACGGGAAAAATCTTTTTTTCACTTCCCTTTATAAAATTCCAAGGAATCTCTTAGGAAAATTTTGCATACTTATGCACTGCTACTTTTTTCCTAAAATTTTCATGAGATTCAGATCGTTTTTACAAGCTTTGTGAGAGTTTTTGGTGTCAATTATATTTTATTTTTCCAAAAAACTCATACTTTTCCATTTTGAACTAAATCGGCTAGGTTTCCCACCAAAACATTAAATTAAAACATCTTCTTGCAGGTAAAAATTTTCGGGTGAATTTATTTTATGGCAATCAGTGATAATGTTGTCAGTGAGCATACATAGCTTATTACTTTGTCTAGTTTGTAAATTTAGATAATGAATCACAAACTGTCCAAAAACTGACTCATGAGAAATTTCATTTATGACATCTCATTTTCAAAATTTTCACCATTTTTTTACCAGCTTTATTTTAGCCTGTCTTTCAGATTTGATTAATTCTGTAAGACAACATTTTCTCTAATACTGTGTAATCGTATTTTCTTAAGCTGTTAACTATTTCGGAACTATAAAATGCTTTAATTAAGATTTACAAAATTGCTTAATACAAAATGTGATTGATGAACGTAATTTGTTAAAAGAACATAATTAGGTATCCCAAGAGGTTGCCTCTATTTTTTCTACAAGAAGGAGAATACTCGCAGTACGACGTCCTAATAACAGTAGCAATTAGCTTCTCCTCAGTCCTATAACGGGTTTTAGTGACACCCAAATGTCCTCTTAATTAAGGATGAATTGTGAGGGATTTTTCTGAACATAGGTCTGAATTTTTTTAAAACGGCCCTAAGAATGCAAAAAAGAACACAAGATTCACAAGACAGCTAATTGGTATCGAATTTGGTATTCAAAAGCCAAAAATATGGAACACATAAAACGAGTCAGAGATTAAATGTAATGTGACATTTCCACAAGCATCCACATAAATGAAAAACACTGAAACAGATAATAATACACTTGAAAAGTACATTAACTGTTCCTAAAAAATCCCTTTCCAAACGCAGAGATAAATAAGAATCGAGTAAGTGTACTGGCAAGAGTCAGGTAGAAAGTTGCAAGAGGGTAGAAGTAGTAGAGATAAGGCAACTGCGGAGAGATGGGTTGGGTGTGATACAGCTCTGTCAGCCAAAGTATATATAGCCGACTCTAAAATGGACAACATGTACATCAACAATATGATTATAGTATTACTGCCCAACTTTGAGTTGGACTGTTTTAACTGACTTCAATTAGAGCAGCCTCTATACACTTTTGTCATCATAAACCTTCTGTAACGACTAGCATTATCTCAGTGAGCTTTACAAGGTGTCCAACAAAGTTTCTTTTTGTTGGACACACGAGTTTTTATGGTGGTTATGGTTGCAGGTGTTCTTGTGCTCATGGATCCTAACAGACCAGAAATATATATTGTCCTCTTCTCCTCCTTCCTCATAGTATTTTATACTCCTGTGATCATGACAGACTAGTGTATACTCCTACGATAGTGACAGACTAGTGCATACTCCTGCGCTAGTGACAGACTAGTGTACACTCCTATGATAGTTACAGACTTGTGTATACTCCTGCGATAGTGACAGACTAGTGTATACTCCTGAGATAGTGACAGACTAGTGTATACTCCTGCGATAGTGACAGACTAGTGTATACTCCTGAGATAGTGACAGACTAGTGTATACTCCTGCGATAGTGACAGACTAGTGTATACTCCTGAGATAGTGACAGACTAGTGTATACTCCTGAGATAGTGACAGACTAGTGTATACTCTGAAATAGTGACAGACTAGTGTATACTCCTATGATAGTTACAGACTTGTGTATACTCCTACGCTAGTGACAGACAAGTGCATACTCCTGCGTAGTGACAGACTAGTGTTATACTCCTGAGATAGTGACAGACTAGTGTATACTCCTGAGATAGTGACAGACTAGTGTATACTCTATGATAGTTACAAACTAGTGTATACTCCTACGCTAGTGACAGACTAGTCTATACTCCTACGATAGTGACAGACTAGTGTATACTCCTGCGCTAGTGACAGACTAGTGTACACTCTTGAGAAAGTGACAGACTAGTTTATACTCCTACGATAGTGACAGACTAGTGTATACTCCTGAGTATAGTGACAGTACATAGTGTATACTCCTATGATAGTTACAAACTAGTGTATACTCCTACGCTAGTGACAGATAGTGCATACTCCTGCGCTAGTGACAGACTAGTGTGTACTCATGCGCTAGTGACAGACTAGTGTGTACTCATGCGCTAGTGACAGACTAATGTATACTTCTGTGATAGTGACAGACTAGTGAATCTTCCAGAAATAATGACAGACTGCCTGTCATGTTATTACACTAAGTTTTTAACAGTAGTTGTATCGCTCATTGGTTGTTTCAATGCTTTGATATCAATTGAATTAGAAACATTAGTTCCAACATCCCCAACTAGCAGATTGATTGGTGTTATTTATAAGGGTAAATAGGTGCCGAATGGTAAAATTTGGATTTTGGCTTAAATAGCAAAGATCTTCTTGCCCAAT
>NW_026476642.1:0-27302 GCF_026875155.1 Cherax quadricarinatus
TGAGAACTTTGAGGGGTCTTGGATGGCCTCCAATACAACGACCATTCATCTCTTCCATAGCAAGTGCTGCTTCTGATGTTTTGGAAAATTTGATGTATGTAACACCTGCAGAAGAATAATATGCATAATATGGAAATAAAGAAATGAATAAACATTATGTACATAAATATATATATTTATGTAGGTACGTGTATATGAGTATGTTTGCAAGTGCACACACAAGGACAGATATAGACAAAAACACAAAAACACACACACACACACACACACACACACACACACACACACACACACACACGAAGAAAGGTTAGAGGAAATCAGCCTGACGACACTGGAGGACAGGAGGGTTAGGGAGAATGTGATAACAACATACAAAATACTGTGAGGAATTGGCAAGGTAGACAGAGACTGGATGTTCCAGAGATGGGACACAGAAACAAGGAGTCACAATTGGAAGTTGAAGACTCAGACGAGTCAAAGAGATGTTAGGAAGTATTTCTTTAGTCAGAGTTGTCAGGAAGTAGAATAGTCTGGAAAGTGATGTAGTGGAGGCAGGAACCATACATAGTTTTAAGCTCATGGAGCAGGGAGACAGAGGACCTAGTAGTGATCAGTAAAGTGCAGGGCCAGTAGCTGTGACTTGACCCCTGCAGCCACAACTAGGGGAGTACACACACACACACACACACACACACATGTATGTTTTCCATGTCAGACTCATTTGTGTATTACTGTACTATATATTGTCTTTAGTTTATATTTACACAGCATTGCTTACAAAAGTAAGATTACTAGTTTATTTTGAATGGTAGTTTCAACATGCATAAATAGAGGACTGGATGAATGAGTGGTTGTACCAATCCTTTTATATGAAGTAATGTCAGCAATGGCTGAAGAATTTACACAAATAAATTATTATTATTATTATAATCAAGGGGGAAGTGCTAAACCCATAGGATTATACAGCTACACAAATAAAGAACTGCCTGGAAAATCTTGAAAATTTCCCTTACCAAATATTATCCTCTTTGGAGATTTGAACCCTCCAAATATGAAATGCAAGATGGCATTTCCAACATGACCAGCTACCATGGTGGTACGGGAGGACTAATTCACTCTCTCAAGTGCCTCGGACCTCATATTTCATAGTAGACAATTTTGTTTACACACTTTCCCTTGCCTCACACCCATGCTGCCACCAGTTGCCTCATGCACATACAGCATATAAGTTATCTCACGTTATAGGTCCATTTCTGATCTTTTTACCTCCCCGTGCAGTGTCTGGATATTAATCATGGCATCAACAAAGAAATTAGTGTAGGTGAAGGTACTAAGAAGCTTAAATGTGAAATTATGCTCCAGAAGAAAATAAGTGGTAACAGATATGCATAAAGGTGGTGCACAAGTGGTCAAGGCAGTCAAAGCCTATGGGACATTCGTGTCAAGACACAGGAACATCTTGGGATCTTAATACATGGAAGTATTAAGATCCCAAGATGTTCCTGTGTCTGACCCTTGGGTATGGCATACTTCCACACTGGACAAATGTGATACCACCTACAACTGCTGCACCTCTCCTGCCTACAGTATATAAGCTACTTCTTCACACATATGCTGTATTCTTTTCAAGATTGATGGACTGACCACATCGATTCAAGGCTGAGGGACTGATTACCTCAAATTCCTCCTGTTCTTCAACGTTCTCCTTTGTATGGACTGATGAAGCCACTGTGTGGCAAAACGTTTCTTCAATAAAGATACCCAAGTGTTGCACATGTGTCTAATTTATCACACCTTGCATCATTATGTGCTGGAATGCAATAAAACTTACGAGTTCAGAGACAACTCACTCAGAAACGTTCAAGAAATGTAAGAGTATTTTATCGACAGTGGCATATTACCAACCATTCTGGAAAAATACCCTGATTCTGCTCACTATAAATGACACATAACCACTTCTGCAAATGCTCCAAACACAGAAGCTACCCGTGTGATAAGCCCACTTGTATAGTTAACATTTGGCCGTAACATGTGCCCTGAAGACCATTGTAAAATTTCTGTATGTAAAGCCCTAAAAAACTAAGTTCAGTTTGGAACTGATTTCCATACACTATTAATTTGGTATGAATACTGCTAAGAGCATATTTTCCAAAAATCTTACTAGTAGTTTCCGTACAGGTAAGCATTTGTCTCGAAACTAGAGATAAAACAAAAGAGGATAATATCTTGCTGTGCAAGATATTATCTTGCTGTGCTGGTGCAGCCCTCCCCACCATGCATGGTTATGGGCTGTACTGGAGGGTAACACTGAAGTATCAGCACCACCCTTGACTTTCAAGACAAACACTGCTTGCCTTTATCTTAACCTTAATCTGAGGGTATCCCACAGCTCGGTTGGTAGCACACTCAGCTCACACACTGAGGTCTGTTGTTCAATCCCCGGTAAGGGTGGAAACAATGGGGAATGTTTCCTTAAGAGAGTTCCTGTCCTTGCTCACTTAGCAGTAAGTTGGTACCTGGGTGTTATAAAACTGGTGTGGGTCGTATGCCGTGGACAAAATTAACCTAACTGCCCAATATGCTCTAAACAACCAAAGGCTTTCTATATACGTAGTATGTCATTGATGTCAGCTATGTCTGTATACATTGTATCCAGACATAGCTGACAAAACACAAACCAGTGTTGAATGGCGATGTGTAATTCCCATGGACTATTATCTTAATCTAAAAAAAAATTTATAAAATGCTAAGATGAGATTTTTTGCAGTACCTATTAAACAAATACATCTCAAAATTTAGGACTCCTAAACTAAAATGCCAAAGGTAACCAGCTAAATTTACTGAGAACAGGGGCAGAGTGTACAAACTGCAACTGAAAGGACTCAAATGCATAGGCAAGTCTCATTATTCCTGTCCTTGTTCACCTAACAGTAAATAAGCAGCTAGACATTTGTCAGCTGTTAGATTCTTGGATAATCCTGCATTAACCCTTTGACTGTTTTGATAATATATGTACATCTTACGAGCCAATGTGTTTGACGTATATATACTCAAAAATTCTAGTGACTTCAAATCAAGCAGGAGAAAGCTGGTAGGCCCACATGTGAGAGAATGGGTCTGTGGTCAGTGTGCGCAGTATAAAAAAAACCTGCAGCACGCAGTGCAATAGAGAAAAACATCGTCTTTGAGGTATATTTTTGTATAGTATTTATGGTTGTATTCCTGTTTTCTTGGTCTCATTTGATAGAATGGAAAACATATAATATAAATAGAAGTGATTTTGATTGGTTTTACTATGAAAAGGATCTTGAAATGGAGCTCAAAGTGGCAGAAATGTTCGATTTTTGCTGATGTTCAAGAGTAAACAAATGACGTCATTGTCCAATAAATGTCCAACTAGCCATTCTAATATGCAGTCACGAATGGGTTGACATTATTTATACAATTATTACAATATTGCAGTAGTCTGCATAATGGTAAATCTTCTATTTTTTTGTGTGAATAAAAATTCAAAATAGAAAGCAAGAGGATTATAACAGGGGCCTGGAGACGTGACTGATGAACAGAGAAGATGTTATTTTAGTGCCAGGAATGTCTGCATTGTTCATTCTGCACCCTATTTTGAAATTGACGTTTTTTAATTTGCATGAAATTGGCCAAATTGCCAATTTCTGACCACTTTATTGGGTAGTTGAAATCGGTAAATGGGCGGTTTCTTGTACTTAATCGATAGAGCAAATGGAGTTCTAAAGAAATAGCTATGAGTTTGGTGGAGTGGGACAATAGAATTAACCGAAAATAGGGCTCAAATTGGGCGAAATCGCCGATGCGTAAATGTCGCCAAGGTCACTAACTTCGCGAGAGCGTAATTCCGCAAGTTTTCCATCAAATTTCATACTTTTGGTGTCATTACCATTGGGAAAAGATTCTCTATCATTTCAAAGAAAAAAACATTTTTTTTTTTTTTTCAAATATTTTGCGACACCTGGAGACACCTCAGGATCTGGGTTAATCCAAAGAATTCTTCAATTATAACACTGTACATAGACCTACATTTCAAATGCTGAATATTAACAAAATTCAAACTAATCTATTAACATTATTTGCATCCTATACATTCATGCATCAAGTCATGGATATGCAGTTTGTAAACTGAAGAAAAATGAAAATGACATGTAATAAAGAAGTAATAAATCCAATACAAATTATAAAAGAAATCACTATTTTGATCTAAACCTTGCACATAAAAAGAAAATTTTAAGATAATGTGTAAAATAATTCACACAAATTTAACACCTTTCATTACTGTAAGAACAAAAATGATCATACCTGAGGTTAGACCTATCAAAGTACTGTACATACATAATTTCATGTTCATATACACAATTCCCCACAGTAAGCTGGACTACAGTACAACTGTTTTGCATATCAATAGTATTCTACTGTATACCAACAAGCATGTTGAAGAAATTAGTGGTTTGTGGCATTTTATAAGATGTTTCGTTCACCAGGGACTTGTTTGAGAAGTCTTTGAGAATGAAACATTTTCTCAATAAAATGCCATAAACCACATTGTGTCTTATTAGTATACAATACTTTTAGCCAAGCATAAGTTCATATAGCCAGAAACAGTAAGATTTTAGATGAATCAAGTGAAACAAATTTTGTCCTAATTCAGGCCCCTTGTACTCACCTACTTTTCTTTCACTTGTTATTCCTTTAACCCCTTGACTGTCGCAACCCCAAATCCTGAGGTGTCTCCTGGTGCCGCAAAATTAAAAAAAAAAAAAAAAACTTGTGAAATGATAGAGAATCTTTTCCCGAGTGTAATGACACCAAAAGAATGAAATTTGATGGAAAACTGATGGAATTACGCTCTCGCGAAGTTAGTGACCTCGGCAATATTTAAGAATCGGCGATTTCGCCCACTTTGAGCCCTATTTTCGGCTAATTCCATTGTTCTAGTCAACCAAACTCATAGCTATTTCTTTAGAACTCCATTTTTTCTATCGCTTTAGTACAAGAAACGGCCCATTTACCAATTTCAACTACCCAATAATGTGGTCAGAAATTTGCAATTTGGCCAATTTCACAAAAATTAAAAAATATGACAAATTCAAAATAGGGTCCAGAATGAACAATGCAGACATTCCTGGCTCTAAAATAAAATTTTCTTTGTTCATCAGTCATGTCTCCAGGCCCCTCTGATATTACTCTTGCTTTCTATTTTGAATTTTTATTCAAACAAAAAATAGAAAACTTACTGTTATGCAGACTACTGCAATATTATAATACAGTGGAACCTCAAATATCGAACTTAATCTGTTCCAGGAGTTAGTTCTAAATTCGAAAAGTCTGAAAAGCGAAGCAATATTTCCCATAACAAATAGTGGAAATACAATTAATCCGTTCCAGAAACCCAAAAATATTCACACACACACAAAAAAATACATTTTATAGAGATTAATTATAGTTTTACATACACACAACAAATATAGTGTTCAATTATGTATTAATAAATTTAAATAAACATATAAAATAACATTTTACTTACCTTTATTGAAGATTGGTGATGGCATCTGGAAGACAGGGAGGAGGAGAGAGGGAGTTGGGGTTAGTGTTTGGAAGGAGAATCCCCTTCCATGAGGACTTCAGGTATCAAAGTCCTCACTGGGGTAACTTCCCTTCTCTGTCTTTTAATGCCACTAGGACCAGTTTGAGAGTCACTGGACCCCTGTCTCACAAAATAACTCCCCACAGTCCTGTTTCTGGTGCCTCAGATTTCCCTAAAAAGGGACATGGTTCTGTCACTGAACTTGTTGCAAAGATGGCTTGTTTTAGTTTGCTCAGGGTGGTAATTCTCCACAAACATTTGGACATTCCACTTCTGTATTATTTCCTTCTTCACATCTATGGTGTTTCTCACTTTCTTTACCACAGGGGTACCACTAGCAAGTTTCTTTGCTCCCACTGTAGCTTATTTCAGTCCCACAAACACTAAACACAATGAAATAATCGTAAAATGTTTGAATGAGAGCGCAAGTTAGTGTTCACTCAAGCATCAACAAAACCAGACAGGCTCACAGCGCCTGCATGGGGACGCGGACAGAGCGGGCTGCCAGACAGGTCAGTACCCGGCTGTTCGAAAATAGGGCGAGTTCGATAATAGGGCCAAAGTTGGTTCAATAAAACGGTTCTATTTTCGAAGAGTTCGATAAGCGATACGTTCAAAATTTGAGGTTCCACTGTAATTGTATAAATAATGTCAACCCATTCATGACTGCATATTAGAATGGCTAGTTGGACATTTATTGGAAAATGACATCATTTGTTTACTTTTGAACATCGGCAAAAATCAAACATTTTCCCTACTTTGAGCTCCATTTCAAGGTTCTTTTCATAGTAAAAACCAATCAAAATCACCTCTATTTCTATAATATATTTTCCATTTTATCAAGTGAGACCAAGAAAACGAGAATACAACCATAAATACTATACGAAAATAGACCACAAAGTCAGCATTTTAATTATATAAAAAAAAAAACACTGGTCAAGTTTTTTTTTTTCCCCCATTATGCACTGCATGCTGCATGATTTTTTATATGGTGCACACTGACCACACAGACCCATTCTCTCACATGTGGGCCTCCCAGTTTTCTCCTGCTTGATTTGAAGCCACTAGAATTTATGAGTATACATGTACATTATTGTATATACTATGTCAAAAACAGTGGCTCGTAAGACATATATATACGACCAAAACAGTCAAAGGGTTAATATAAAGCTAAATTAACCTAGGCCTTTCCTATATTACACTTGCCCTCCACTTTGAATTCATTGCAAAAATTAAAGTTTAATCTTATTTCTCAGATAAAATATAATCAAGAATAACAAGTTATGGTTTAAGGAGTCCCAATAGTTGAAGCAGACCTAGTTAAAAGCCAATAAAACAAACTGGGGAGAGGAGGAGGAAGGAAGAGATTAGAGGGGAATGGTCTTACCTCTCCGCAGGAAAATAATAAAAATTTCAACATTTCCGCTACTTTATATACTATTTCAAGCAACTTCTAGTCCTGAAACCAGCCAAATTCATCTCTAATTCACTGATATATCTTCCATACTATCAAATGATACCAACAGCCAATAAAAGAAATCCTAGAAAACACCTAAAGTTGCTACTTTACACCAAACACAAGGTCAGAGGTTTGCTTTCCCATTATGCACTGCACAAATCAGGATTTTTTTTATACAGACCTATTCTCTCATGTCTAGGCCAAAATTTACCTCTCAAGATATCTGAGGGAGCTGTGCTTAAAATGCATATTTACATGACCAACACTGGTAGCAATAACATGGGTCTACACAAGACAGTAAAAGGATTGAACTCCTGAGCACCTGCACGCACATCTCCACAAAGGAATAACCTGCACTGCACAAGTGAATGTGCACAGAAGTATATACCACACTATAGTAAACTGGCAGACAGCAAGTATTATCATACTACCATCCTGCTACATGAATGTAAAATAAGAGCCTACAGTATTAAATATTTTGCATGATGGCAGAATTATTGACCTTTTCATTATAAGACATAAGATTTTGTTCAGATTTTTAACTCCAGAAGGTTAGCCACCCAGGATAACCCAAGGAAGTCAGTGCATCATCAAGGACTGTTTTTCCATTGGGGACCTTCAATCTTGTCCCTAGGATAGAGAGACTCACCAGCTGACCAACATCCAGTCTACTAGGTGAACGGGGACAGGTGTAAGGAAACATGCCGAATGTTTCCACTCAGCCGGGGATCAAACCATAGAGACAGTGCCCCGTGGCCTGGTGGCTAACACTCTTGCTTCACATGGTGAGGGTCTGGGTTTGATTCCCACTGAGGGTAGAAACACTGGGCATGTTTCTTTACAGCAGTTGTTTATGCTCCCCATCAGTAAAATGGGAACCTGGGAGTTAGTCAACTGGTGTGGGTCGCAACCTGGGACACAACTGACCTAATTTGCCCAAAATGCTCTGCATAACAAGCAGCTTTCTATACAGTAGTATGTCATTGATGTCAGCTAGGTCTGTATACTTTGTACATTTTTTTTTTTTTTTTTTTCAACAAGTCGGCCGTTTCCCACCGAGGCAGGGTGACATGTACATGTACTTACAGAAATAAAGATATTATTATTATTATTATTATTACTAAGTATGCAAGATGAGAGCGTTGCCTACCAGGCTGTGACCAAGTGTGAAAGATGGCAGGCAAATCTTACAAACCTCTTTATACATTAGGTAGCCTCTATTTACATTCAAAAATGGCCAGGAGCTGTGAATCAACCCCTGCAACCACAAATAGGCAGGTACACTTATCTTTCATAATTCCTTTAATACTGCATTTCTTTTCCAAGTGAGGCATGATCTAAGACTTGAATCTTAACATACAATGCAGTCTCTATCATGAAAACCTTATCTACACCTACCTAGTTATGTACTAATTCGCAATGAATGTGTGTGTGCTCTACTGTACTTAGATGTTAGTTGACTAATGTGGGTCACGTCCTAAATGAGAACTCCAATGAGTTTGATAAGTGTTATGGTAGCATGTCTGGCAAATAACTGCAAGTACCTGGGTTGAACACTTGCTGCCCATGACTTAAACACTATACAGTGGATCCTCATTTTTCGTAATTAATCCATTCCAGAGAGTGTGACTAACGGCGAAATTGACGATTTGCAAAACCATTTTTCCCATGAGAAATACTGTAAATCCAGTTAAACTGTTTCAGACAAAAAGTATTAAAAATTTTTTTTTTTTTTACATGAAATATAGATTTACATACACAGAAAACAATGACACATGAATAAAACAATAATATCACACGTACCTTTATTGAAGACTCTTGTTAGTGTATGAATAAAATGTCATTAGGCATGTTAGGAATTGTGGCAGTGGCAGGGGAGTATGTTTGGATGCAGGTCAAGACAGTCCTCCAATATGACACTAGTATCAACTCTACGGCTTATTTATCTATCACAATTCATCTAATACGAGATAATAAACAATATTAACAACGTAGAAACATGACATATACTCTAGAATGAATTAAAAAATGTCATTACGTGTCACGAGTGATGTGTTTTGTTGTTGGGGTATAAGGGCCACTGAGAGCATAAGCCATACATAATGGAGGTGGAGGGCAGCAGCAGAGGCAGTAGAGACTGGTGTTGTCAGTAGCCCTATATAACTCCAGCAACACTGGAGGAGTTAGGTTTTTGCTGTCCTTTTTCTATCAATTAATCGCTTAACTTACTTGCTACACTGTTAATACTACACTTTATTGCTGGCTGGCGCTATAGCCTTTATCAACTCGTGCTGCTTTAGTATCGTACATATCGTAGAATCACTGAATCAGTGAAGAAGGTACATTCTCCCCTCTCTTCCTCCTCCACTTTGGTACTTTGCTAAAAGTTCTTTCTTGAATTCCATTGTCTTTCTCACCTTCTTTACCAAAGGCCTGGCACTAGGAGCTTTCTTTGGGGCCATGGTGGCTTATTTAGCAGTTGCCAGCACTAAAACAAATGGAATATTATGAAATGTATCATATGAACGCGTGGATCATCCTCACTCGCTGATAAATAATGGCACACTGGCTGTGAATGGATGTGGGGCCGCTTGGGGCTGTGTGTACACATCTGGGACAAATGACTATTTGCGAGTCAAACAACGATTCTCACGTCAATATTCTGACGAAAAAATTTCATTATTTTCAAAAATTACGACTTTCGATGTTTACGAAAAACGAAGGTCCACTATACCTTGAAGTTAGTCAACTGTTGTAAGTTGTATCCTGGGGAAGGACCTACAGTCCAATAATGGAAGCAAGCCACACTGCTTGGCTTTCTTTGGTCCTGGGTTAAGTCTATAGGGCAAATGATCTCGATAAAGCTGTTTTTATAGTAATACAGTGGAACCTCTACTTGCGAGTTTAATCCGTTCCATGACCTTGCTCGCAACTGGATTTGTTCGTGTGCAGAGTCAATTTTACTCATTTAAATTAACTGAAATGCAATTAATCCGTTCCAGTGGAATTCTGTATTTCAATAATTTCGCTAATATCAACTCTATGGCTTATTTATCTAGCATAATTCATCTAATATGACATAATAAACAATATAAACAACATAGAAACCTGATATATACTCTAGAATGAATAAAGTATGTCATTATGTAACAGGTGGAGGCAGCCACAACTGCTCCCTCTTTGTTGTGGTAAACACTGCCATCTAGTGACAGCCTTTTGAAGCCATCTATTATAATTATTATGTAGTACATTATTACTATATGTATTATATTATTATTATATGTAATTATACTATTATTATACGAATTATTATTATTATATAAATAATTTGTAATTTTTATTCACACAAAAAATATAAGATTTACCGTTATGCAGACTACTCCTTTATTGCAATAATTGTGTAAATAATGTCAACCCATTCACGACTGCATATTGGAATGGACAGTGACATCATCTGTTTACTCCTGAACATAGCCAAAACAATCGAACATTTCTCCTACGTTGAGCTCAATTTCAAGGTACTTTTCATCGTGAAAGCAATCAAAATCATTATTTATGTAATATATCTTCCATTCTACCAAATGAGACCAAAAAAACGAGAATACAACCATAAAAACCATACGAAAATACCACTAAGGGGTAGCTAATTGCTGAGAAGTGAACTCCATTATTTATGCTCCAATTTCTTTCATTTTTGGTGTATGTTAAGAAGCATCTTTCCATCAAACATTGCCCAAGTTTCAATAAGACAGTCCAACAAACAAATGAGATCCAATTCCCTAGATAAAGAGCAAGAGCCCCTCACCAGCATCAAGGACCCTCCCTTGAGGTCTGCTCGCTTATGGAAATTTCGCTCGCATATGGAAACACAAAATCGACCCATTGACTGCTCGTATTTGGAAAAACTCGCAAGTGGATGTGCTCGCAAGTAGAGGTTCCACTGTACTGTGGTTTACTTTTCAGTTACCCTGGGAAAATAACCGTCCTGAGCTAATTACCAATTTTCCCAATCACTGAGTTATCCAGGCAGCATGATCAGTGACTATTTAAACTATAACCATGAGTTATAACGATTTAGTTTAGTGCTCTCCTATGCTGTACTTTTACTATACTCATACAAAGGAGAACCCCTCGACAGTAGGAAAATATCAGATTCCTCCTGACCAATCAGTAACTTAGGAACGTTTGCAAGTTACCTTGCATTTTCAATAACCCAGAAGATTTCATAGTCTTTCTACAAGGGAAGTTACAGATTACCCATACACAATAAATGACACAATCTAGCATATATCCTAACCAATGCTAAATTTACTTGTGGTGTATGGTAATAAATCTACTTTTTCATTAAGTTTTTATTTAGGCTTTGCATACATTACAGTTTTTTCACAATGGTCTGAGAGAATACATTACTGGGCCCATAAAAGTTAATTAAGTAATATAAAGTGCAAGTCCTTGTGAGAGTTTAGCAACAATTTATTTATTAAAATGTCCAATACAGCTGTGCAAATGAATTAAAAATGCAACAAACCCTAATGTTGCCAAACCTAATACAACCTATACCTTTGATGAGTTTTACTCCTGGAACATAGCCTAACCTAATAATTATTCTACTGTGGTACTCATCTGCAAAATTATGTTTGTTTATATTATAAAATGTAAGTACAGTATAACTATAAATGTATAATAATCAGAAAAAATTACTCCTGTACTGTTAGATTTGGAAATGGATGTGTCAATGTTTATGTTCACTGTGACTGGTCAAGAGTGTCATTGTCATGTAAACGATTTGTGACTGGCCATGTGTCATGTGACAATACTAATGGTTAATATGCCCCTACAAGGTGTGTTCTACAAAATATTTGTTTTTGATAATATCTACTTTTTTTTGGTGCAATTTATACAAGAAATAACTACTGTTGCCATAGTACAGATAGATTGCTTGTATTCTTAAAAATGAAATAATGCCTTAGTTCTGACATAGTCCTATATTCAATAAGGACCAAAAATAACACCCTAGGATAATGAAATAAAGTGTATGTGACTATTCCACTGGAGTTCCTGCCAGGAATTTTAATCTAGTTCTACTGTAATGTATGTGTGTACAAAAAATTACATGCTTAGTGCAAACAAAAGTTGAATTGTCCACAGCTGATAACATTTATTTTTGGTTTTGAGTTATCCTTAGAGATTCATGACATTATAGGATTACAATCATCCAGAAAATGTGTTTTATGTGAGGTTTGGGACTAGTTCAATTACATCAACAAGTTATTGAAAATGGCACTATTGTGCAGTTCAGTACATTAAAGGAAACTTGTTGCCCAGAGTGGCTTCTTCAGTCATATGACTAAGCCACTTGTGACGAAACAATTCTTTTAAAGTCCTGAATTACATAGTCTTTTTCCATATCTTGTTGGTACAGAATCACCATGCCATTTACTTCCACAGGGTGATAAGATTTTATTTGGATTAACCCGAAAATGGTAACCCTGGATAACCAATAAAGCAACTATGCCTGGTTAATTTCCATTAGAGTACTTTGCTCCTCTTCTCCAGAATGACCCAAAAGTCTGCCAACACCCAGGTACCTACTACAGCTATGTGAACAGATGTAATGAAACATATCCAACATTTCTACTTGTGCTGGAATCAAACCCAGGTCCTTCAAATGCAAACTGAAGGCTTTATACCACTAGAGCCATGAGCCTACAGGATTTACTGATGCCTCTGACAAAAGAACATAAGAAAGAAGGAACATGGCAGCAGGCCTACTGGCCCATGTGGGGCAGGTCCAAATCTCCCACTGCTTAAGCCAATGCCTTAACCTAGTCAGGTCAATCACATTCACTTAAGGGAGGAGCACGGCATCTGACCTAGTAGCACAAGCTAGTCAGGTCCAACTGATACCCACTCATACAATTATCCAACCTATTTTTAAAACTACACAACGTCTTAGCTTCTATAACGGTACTCGGGAGTTTGTTCCACTCAACCACAACTATCACTAAACCAGTGCTTTACTATAGCCTTCCTGAATCTGACTTTTTCCAATTTGAAACCATTGCTGCAAGTCCTGTCTATGCTAGATATTTTTAGCAAGCTATTTACAGCCCCTTTAATTCCAGTTTTCCATTTATACACCTCGATCATATCCCCCCTAATTCTACGCTTTTTGAGAGAGTGCAGATTCAGGGTCCTCAGTCTATCCTCATTGGGAAGATTTCTGATACATGGGATCAACTTTGTCATCCTCCTCTGTACGTTTTCCAGTGCATTTATATCCATTCTGTAATATGGTGACCAAAACTGTGCAGCATAGTCTAAATGAGGCCTAACCAAAGAAGTTGAAGCACCTGAGGACTTCTATTATTTATGCTTCTTGATATGAAGCCAAGGATTCTGTTAGCTTAATTGCGAACACTAATGCACTGTTGTCTTGGTTTCAGATTACTGCTAACCAGAATTCCTAAATCCTTTTCGCAATCAGTAATATTAAGCTCCACATATTTATTTTCATACGTAGCATGATTATTTTCCTGTCTAACATTTAGAACTTTTGTCTATATTAAACTGCATCTGCCACTTCTCGGACCACTGCATCAGTCTATTCAAATCCTGGAGTGCTCTAGTGTCCTCATTAGAATGAATTTGACGGCCAATTTCGGTGTCACCAGCAATAACTTTTAATCTTTACAATAGATTTACATAGCAAATTATATAGATCTGAAGCCATGACAGCCCAATCAAGTCAATATATTTAGTCTTTAAGGCTGCAATTCGCTTGTACACTAGTATAAATACCCTTCATCCCTAAAATATGAATTAGCCTAAGCTGTTTACGTATACAGTACTTGACGGTATATACATACTGGTATATATCCTGTCTGAGAGAAGGATCATTACAATAATGGTATACAATACTAACTATGAGGTATTAGGTATATGGAGCACCTGGGTATCTTTATTTGAAGACGCTTCGTCATTCAGTGGCTTTATTAATTCAATACAATATACAAAGAGAGTAGATGAGGTAATGAGTCCCTCAGTCTTGCTGTAGTAGTTTGGTGTATAGTTCTGCCAGGCTGGGGGACTCTTTCTTCATCTTGTACTGACTACGCATATCGTCTCGATATTAAACTGCTGAAGCCGTAATTGGCTGGTGAAACATCTTAAGGGAAGGAGTATGTCAGACGTATATATGTGGTGAAGGGATCGATAGTGGGGGTCCTGGGCGTGGGTCTGACACGCCGCCGCCGCCGCCGCCATCACTCCTCGTCTACATTTAAACATTTAACTCCTTCCTACATTATTACTGTACCTTACTAACCCTACGTACCGTCGCAACAACCCTCGGTTTAAGTCTAGTGACTTACCTTTAGGTTCATCGGTGTTTCTGTCCTTCACTACCCATATTTCCTCAATGGTGCCATGCTTAGAGAAACTTTCGCGGAAATCCTCTTCAGTGATGGACTTCCCGCACACAATAAACAATCTAGAGTGAGGAGGATCGTCATATTTTGATTCTTTTCCGTATTTCCCACCATCGGAACCATGAAAATTGTCCCTAGACTCGTAGCGACGCGAGAGCTTGTCTGTAGACGCCATCTTTCCTCCAACGACTCCCAACCTCAGGCGAAATTCACATTGGTCTCCCTCTCAATATATAGACGAAAGAAAATAGCTGACGTTGCAACTGAATTTAACAAAAGAGCATCAAATTATATTTATTTTCGATATTTCATCTAATTTATAAGGAGTTCTTTATTGTTAAATCTTTTAACAGATGATTGAAGTGTATATGCTAGCTTCTTGTTGTACATATGAAACTTTCACCTGCGTGTCTAAGGTCGCAGAAAGAAATCCTTTTAATTTATATATAAACAGTCGCGGTATACGTATATTTCATATATAATATATACGTTTTATTAATTCTACAAGAGCAGCATAAATGTAATAATGAATTTAAAATTAGATGGTACATTTTAAAAGGAGAAATTTAGCAAATTCCATTAAGACGAACACAGTTCCTGAGGAAGAGGTGAAAGTATTTTGTGGTTCATTCTGGACGCTAGTGAATTTAACAGCTGACCGTCCTTTCCTCACTTTTAATTACCTCTTAGTATATCAGTTTTTATAACACTTATTTAGTATTATATATTATGCTTATTCTCTACTTATTTTTTTATTTACGAATGATACAATACATTACCTATCAATAATAATGTTTTTACCACTAAATACATCATTGCTTAGTTAATCTCAAGTTAATTTTAAGCCTGCCCATAATGCTCTGCATACAAGGGGCTTTGGCATGTTGTACTTTAATAACTGTATTATTGTACTTCTCTGTATCATGTTCAAATTAAAAATAAATAAATAAATACGTACATCGTATTCTAAGATATCTTTTAACACAACAAGTTCGGAGGACTGAACATAAGAACATAAGAACGAAGGAACACTGCAGAAGGCCTACTGGCCCATGCGAGGCGGGGTCCAAGTCCCCCTACCGGCTTAAGCCAATGCCCCCCCAACCTAGTCAGGTCAGGTACATTGATTTAAAAGGGGGGGGAAACGGAAACCCCCACCGGGGTACACAAGCATAGGCCCATTCACACCCACCCACACCCTCATGATTTATCCAACCTTTTTTTAAGCACACACGTTCTGGCCTCTATAACTGTACCGGGAGTTTTTTTCCACTACCACAACTCATTCCCAAACCATATTTCCTAACCCTTTCCTGAATCTGAATTTTTCCAACTTTAAAACCATTGTGCGAGTCCTTCTGGGCTAGATATTTTCAGCACACTATTTACACCCCCTTTATTTTTTTGTCTTCCTTTATACCCCTAAATCATACCCCCCAAATTTACTCTTTCTAGAGAGTGAAGATTCAGGCCCTTATTACCCTCCCAAGGGGAAGGTTTCTGTACATGGGATCAATTTTGCATCCCCCTTTTTTTACTTTTTTCCGAAATTTATATCCATTCTGCAATACTTTTTGTTTAATTTTAATATGTTTATTATGCACCCCATACCCATCCAGGACCAAAACGTGCAGAAAAATCTAAATGAGCCTAACCAAGGATGTATAGAGTTGAAGAACAACCTGGGACTCCATTTTTTTATGCTTTTGATTTTGAACCAAGGATTCTATTACTTTTTTGCGAACACTTTGCACTTTTTCTTGGTTTCAGATTACTGCAACCAAACCCCCTAAATCTTTTCGCATCCGAATATTAAGATTCCCATTATTTAGTTTAATTGGCATGGTTATTGTTTGCCCAACATTTAAATTTGCATTTGTCTAATTAAACTGATCTGCCACTTCTCCGACCACTGCATCAGTCATTCAAATCTTCCTGGTGTGCCGAAGTCCCGTCAAATGAATTCGAGGGCCCTATTTTGGTGTCATCGGCAAACTTCCCCGATGTCGCTTTTTTTTATGCCCTCATCATGTCGTTTATGAGATTGTGAACAGGGGGGCCCAACACTGACCCCTTGGACACCGCTCGTGACGCTTCCCCACTCTGATTTCTCCCCTTTTAGCAAACTCTCGTTTCCTATTTGCAACCACCCTTCTACCAAAAAATTTCTCCTCCTATTCCAGTGTTTTTAATTTTTCCTCAATATCTTGTGTGGGACCCTGTCAAAACCCTTACTAAGCCCATAACACAAATCAATTCATTACCATATCTCCCCTCCTCAAATCCTTATGAAAAAAATTAATAAAATTTTTTAAGGCCCTAACCCCCCTTTTTGAAAAACCTGCGAGATTCTTGATTAATTTATTTTTTCAAGGGGGCTACGAACTGCCACGAACTCCCGTATTACACCCTGGGTATGAACTTCCCAGGACTGATTATACGGTCCCCCCCGTCCCTGTAGGTGGCCCATGGCCTGTACGGTGGCCCCTGGCCTTAGGGGGCCCATGGCCTGTACGGTGCCCCGGGGCCGTAGGGGGCCCCATGGCCTGATGGTGCTCCTTTGGCCTGTACGGTGCCCCAGGGCCGTACGGTCCCCCATCCCCTGTAGGGTCCCCCGTGGCCTGTACGGTCCCCTGGCCTGTACGGTGCCCGGGGCCTGTAGGGTGCCCCGTGGCCTGTACGGTGCCCTGGCCTGGGGGGCCCCGTGGCCTGTACGGTGCCCCGTGGCCTGTACGTGCTCCGGGGCCTGTACGGTGCCCCTTTGGCCTTATGGGGGCCCCCCATGGCCTGTGGGCCCCAGGGCCTTACGGTTCCCCGGGGCCTGTCGGTGCCCCGGCCTGTACGTCCCCCGGGGCCTGTACGTGCCCCCGGGGGCCTTTTTACTTGCTCCGGGGCCCTTTTACGGGCCCCTGGCCTGAACGGTGCTCCTTGCCCTTTTGGGGTGCTCCGGGGCCTGTTGGGTGCCCCTTTGCCTGTACGGTGCCCCATGGCCTGCACGGTGCCCCCCGTGCCTGTAGGGTCCCCTTTCCTGTATGGTGGCCCCTGGCCCTTACGGTTTCCCCGGGCCTTATGGTGCCCCGTGGCCTGTATGGGGGCCCATGTTTTCTGTCGGTGCCCCTGGCCTGTAGGTGCCTCTGGTCGTATGGGGGCCCCAGGCCTTATTGTGCCTGGGGTCTTATGGTGGCCCGTGCCTGTACGGTCCCCCGGGGCCTTTGGGTGCCCCGTGGTTGATGGTGCCCGGGGCCTCCCGGGGCCCCCAGGTCTTTTGCGGTGCCCCTGCCCCCTGTAGGGTGCCCGGGGCCTTTAAAGGTGCCCCGTGCCCTGTCGGTCCCCCCGGGGCCTTTATGGTCCCCCCGTAGCCTGTAGGTCCCCCCTGGCCTGACGGTGCCTCGTGCCTGTAGGGGCCCCCCCCGTGGCCTGTAGGGGTGCCCCGTAGTGTGTTGGGGCCCGTGGCCCTATAGGTGGTTCGTGGCCTTATGGTGCCCCTTGGCCCCTGTTAGGTGCCCCGGGGCCTTTTTGGTGCCCGGGGCCTTATGGTGCCCCAGGGGCTGTCGGTGCCCCGTGGCCTGTACGGGCCTGGCCTTTATGGTCCCCCGGGGCCTGTGGGTTGCCCCGAGTGTGTTGGGGGCCCCGTGGCCTTATGGTGGTTCGTGGCCTTTAGGGTGCCCTGGGCCTTTAGGTCCCCCCGGGGCCTGTAGGGTGCCCCGTGGCCTGTTTGGTGCCCGTGGCCTTACGGTGCCCCCGGGCCTGTATGGTGCCCCGGGGCCTGTAGGGGCCCCTGTGGCCTGTTGGTCCCCCTTTGCCTGTACGGTACCCCATACCTGGAGGTTACCTGGAGGTTATTCCGGGATCAAGCCCCCCGGGGCCCCGGGTCCACGACCGGGCCCCCGAGGGTCGGGCCTGATAAACTGGCTGTTTACTGTGGCCGCACGCAGTCCGATACGAGCCACACCCCGGCGACCCGGGCACTGACTTTAGGTATCTGTCCCTCTCTTTTTGAAGGCGCCGGGGGTTTAATTGGCAATTCCCCAATGCTGAGGGGAGGCTGTTGAACAGTTTTGGGCCCCCGGGACACTTTTGGGGTTTTCTCTTAGTGTACCAATGGCGCCCCTATTTTTTTTGGGCGGCATTTGAGCCTGCCCAGTCTTTTTTTTCGGGGAGTGATTCTGTGTGCAGATTTGGGACCTTTCCTTTCCAAATTTTTCCCAAAGTGTAGATTATGATTATCTCTCCCCCTTCCGGTTCCAAGATAAAAGAAAGTGCTTTCAAGCTTCCCAGTATTTAAGGTCTTGACAAACTTATACTGCATTAAAGGACTCTGTAACTCTCAGATCTGCGATTTCCCCCTGCTTTGTATGGAGATGTTAATGTCAGCAGTATTCCAGCCTAAAGGAAAAGTGATTTGAAAAGGATCATCAGGGGTTTTTGGCATCTCCTTTTTGAAATTTCTCATTATCCACCCCATCTTTTTCTTTGACGTGCATCTGGCATTTTGACCTTAAAAGTGAACCTCAACATTACTACCCCCAAGGCCCCCTTACATTATTTTTCCGCTTTTTGTATGGCCGGAGCATAGTAATCGTTCTATTTTTATATCCCCTCCGTTTTCCATAAGGGAGTAGTTGGAATTTGTCCTCATTGAACATCATATTGTTTACCGCGCCCACGGAAAACTTTTTTTTATATCTTCTTGGAGGTTAACCCCCCTCCTCGCAGATGACAGCCTCAGCAGATCCAGTACATCCCCAAAAAGGGTGATACGGTGCTGTGGGGTAAAAAAAAAAAAAATCCTGTTTTTTGTCTGTTGAGGATAAGGAATAAGGGGGCGAAATACGTGCCTTGTGGAACAGAGCTCTTCACTATGGAGCCTCCGATTTAACTCTGTTGACCACTACTCTTTGGTTCGATTTGTTAGGAAGTTAAGATCCATCTCCCCCCTTTCCCATTATTCCTTTAGACCGTATTTTATGGGCTATTACGCCATGATCGCATTTGCAAATCTTTTGCAAAGTCGTGTATATTAATCTTAAATTTTATTTTTTCCCCGTGCATCCCCGGATGTCAAGTGATCCATAGTTTTGGAAGGGAGGAACGACCTGTCCTGAACCCATGTTGCCCTGGATTGTGCAATTTTGGGGAAACCAGGTTATTTGCAATCCTGTTCTTAGCACTCTTTCAAAAATTTTTATGATGTGGGACGTCAGGCTATTGGCAAGTTTTTAGCTAACTTTGCGCCCCTTTATGGGCTGGGGGGTTATCCCTTTTTTTTAAGGACTGGGAATTTTACCCTGTCCAAGCCCTCCTCCAAGTGTAATTAGGCACGCAGAGGGTTTCTTGAGTTCTTAAGAAAACAGAGTTCCCAGTCGGGCCCGGGCTGAGTCATGGCATGTTGTCAAAGGTTTTTCGAAATCTAGAGTTTTGGGTTTTTGTCGGAAATCTGGCATACATTTATGGAGTTTTGAGGGCCCTTCATAAGAAATCATTTGGGCTCGAACCTCAAACCGATTAGGTTCACTAAACCAGATCGACTGGATTTCAATATTTCACTCATTTCCCCGTTGTCGTCTGGTAAGTCCCATCCTGTCTGAGTAAGGCCCGAACTAATGTGGATTTGCCTTGTTTTTTTTGGGATAGAAAAGAAATATTTTGGGAATTTCTTTCAATTTCACTAAAGCTTTAAGCTCCTCCTCCTCTCCCGGGTTTCCCGTAAGAGTCATTTGCTTAAGTTCGATAGTTTTCCCTTCCCGGGGGAGGCCTCCTTTCGTGTATCAGATATTTTGCACTCCTGAGGGGCTCATGACTTTTCGTCGTCTTCTGTGAGGGAGCGTCTTTTTCTCTCCAGTTTCTCCTTCTTTTTCTTTCTTTGGGGGGAAATGCCTAGAACAGTTCGGCTACCAGGGGAAATTGTCCTTTCAAGGCACTGGGTTTTGGGGCCAAATTTATTTTAAAACATCTTCCCAACTGTTTCGTTTAGGACTGGTTTACCTGGTCCCAGTTGAGTTCTTGTTTTTTTAAATTGTATTTTGGGACACCTTCACCGTACATGCATTCTGCGTTCAGGACCCCTATGCATGTACTCTGGGGGTTTGATTAGATTGTGATCGGAAAAAAGTTTTTTTTATATTCTTATGTCTTTATCAGGGCCCATTATTTGTAAGATAAAGGGCAAGGTTTTTCTAGTCTTGTTTTTTCCACTATCTGCGGCTTAAGTGTGTTTTTCGCAGAGACTTAGTGCTCATGTGGTGTGTGACCTTTCATCTCGCTCCTCCGGGGATTGTTTCAGCTAAACATTTTTTTGCTACAAATTTTTCCATTTTGATCCTTAGGGTTTAAATCACCAAGCAGTAAGAGTTTGGGGATGGAGCTGGAAGGTTTTTCCCAAAAAGTAATCGATTTTTTAGTAGCTGTTTCCTTTAACTTTTTGGGGGGTTGTATCTGGGGGCTTGTATACAACCACAATTAGGTTTTGGTTTTTCGACTTATTGGGGTAGAACTTTAACTACCCATTTGTGGTGTTCAGCACTCCGTGCAGTAAGGGACTCTTTTACATACAGGCCAACCCCCCCCCGTTCCCTGTTTTTTTTTTGTCGCATCTAAAAAGGTTTTTTAACCACTTTTCCCTATTTCACTGTCAAAGTGATCTTTTGTGTGAATCTTTGTGAATGCAAACATTGCATTCCCACTAGAAGTCCACTGATAAAAGGTATTTTTTTGTTGGTGGATGGCTTAAGCCCTGTATTTACAATATGAACAGGTTGAAATTCTGTTTTGTTGGGGGGGGATTTTGTTATTGGCATCATATTGTAATTCTGGAGGGCCCTGGGGGCCACGGCTCGCCTCCAGTCCAACAAGGCTCCAAGTGGTGGCTTTTTTGTTATTTTCCCTTCCCTTTTCTTTTTTCGTTTCCTGCCCCTAAAAATCACCTGGGGTTGGGTAGTCTAGCTACTATTTTTTTGTCCCGTGGGGTCTGTGCCCCCTGGCCCTTTTTGAGGGATGCAGGGGGACTCGAGTTTTAAAAAAATGCTTTTTGGAGGAAAACCCAGGAGTGGACATTTTGGGGGTGAAAGAAAGTACAGGGGAAAAGAAACGACACACTCCTTTAGACAGGGGGCGCTACATTTTTTGGGGGTGGCAAAGTTGCAGCCCCCTTTTTTTTTCCCCTTTTTCCATGCTTACAGATGCCCCAAGCTAAAATTTGCACAAATCACCTTGGTTAGAAATTTTTGGGAGGTGTGGTTTGCAATTTTTGCAGGTTCTGGGACGCACTATAATCCTCATATCCAAGCCAGGGGCCCCCCCTCCTGGATTCCCTCATTTCCCCCTAGAGGAAGGGGGAAATCCTCCCACATCTGTACTGTGGCCACGGGCTGTGCAATGATGGGTTGTTTTATTTACTTTTTTGTGGTGGGTTTGGGTAGTGTCCCTAGGGGGAGCTGGGCTGGCAGAAGGCGGGGGCTGGTTTTGGGTCAGCACTGGGGCTGGGGGGGGGGCGGGGCTAGACTGTGATGGGTTCAAAAGAGTTATCCAGGAGGAGGGTCCCCTCTTTTCATCTTACTAGGGGATATGGCATGGGAGCTGTGGAGGGGTCTTTAACTGAAAACCCAAATTTTCCCCAATGGGTGGGGGCTGGGGCTGGGGCAGCCCTAAGGCTGGGGACTGAACACTTTTGTTTTTGTTTCCCCGTTTTTTTTCTATGGATCTGTTTTTTTGGTAGTTTTTTGAGATGGGCATTCTTTGTAGACTTTTACTCCTCTCCATCTTCCCATGTCTATATATCCAGGTAGATATTCAAAGTTCCTCCCTTTTCTCGGTTTTTTGTTTATTAACCCCTGAGTGCTTTCCTGATATCTATCCAAAATTCCACATCCCTGTTGCAATCCCAAAAAACCTATTAGATAATGCATTTTTTTTTGCAGTGTTTATTCTTTGCCAGGGAACATGATGTTTTTTAAAAAACAAAGGTTGCATGTATTCAGATTTTTTCCCCAAGAGCCTTTCCACTGTCCCACATGTATACGTACTTTTCCATCCTGCCGTATCCATTTTCAACTGGACCACAAAACCTGATCTCACTTTACCTTTCACTTGCACCAGGTGTGGGGGTTTAAAGGGCAAAACATGGGTATTGGGATGTAATTTGCATGGAGATTATTTCCCATTAAAAAAATTTTTTGTTGAAAACATCTATATCATAATCCTACAGATCGATTCCTGTCATGTAGCTGTTTATCTTGTCCTGGACATTTTATGTATGGGGTTTCGGTGGAAAAGGTAGTTTGGGGTCAGGGAAATTGGGGGAGGGTGCCAATGGGGGGGTGAGGACCATCCCTTCTGGGTTTGGGGTGCGGAGGGGGGGGTGGCGAGAGGATTTGGGGGTGTTTATCCTTTTCCATAAAATTAGGCGGGGTTTAAAATCCCTTTTTGAATCTGGTTTTGGTGTTTCGGTGACTGACGACGAGGTCAAAAATAAAGGTTACAATATAAAACGCTTAATGGAACAGAAAGGGGGGTGGGGTATGTCCTACATTAGAAATGACTTAGCTTACAAACCCCAAGACCTGATTTAAAAAACAAAAAAATGGGGGATTCATGGTTTGAAGTGCGCTTTCCCCAAACCAAACCCCTTTAGTAGGAACTAGTTACCGCCCCCCTACCCAGGGCCATTTTTGGGGAAAACTTTTCCAGATCGTCCGGATTGAAAGCAATTTCAAACAATAATACTGGGCGACTTCAAATCTTTTTTCAGCAACAAAAACGGGGCTATGCAAAAGGTAAAAGCAAATTCTAGGATTAAAAAGTACCCCCCAACAAATTAATAAACCAACCCCGTTCACACAGTTCTCACCACCCTAATTGACCACATACTTTGCAACCGCCCTGAAACATTAGCATCAGGCTCATTCCCACGGGTCTTAGTGATCTTTTCCCATCTTTACGCACCGGGAAAATCACGGGGAAGGTAGGCCTACACGGACAATAAAAATGAGGTCAACTAAAAAACTCTAAAGAAACACTGAAATAGGACCAATTGTGAGGGACAGAGAAAAAGTTCACGGACGTAAACGATCCTGGGAAAAAATTCAAAAAAATGTTCACTACATTCTTAATAAATTGCCCCATTAAAGAGGTTAGGTTTAAAACGAAGAACTAAAAACCCTGGATGACTGAAAAATTTAGTAATATGAAATTCAAGACAGCTGCTAAAAAGATTTAAAGCAAAAACGGGGGATATTGCAGCACAAAATGAATTCCAAAGGGGGGAACAAGTACAGAGGCTTATAAAAGGAGCAAAGCAAAGCACTATTGCTAAAAAAATTGAAGAATATAAGCAAAACCCCCCAGAAAGCTCTGGCAACAACTAAAACATTTGGGGAATATAGCCAAACCATAGATAGGTCTAAAAAGTACTCACATCGTAATGAGGTATCCCACGAAACTCTAAGGGGGCAATTTGCTTTAATTCCTTAAAATCTGTTGACAAAACTAGTAAGAAACTACCACCGCAAAATACCTTTAACACAGACCTGATAATTTCAAACAACTATACCAAAAAAGGGGGAAACCCCCAAACTTTGTCAACTAGTAAGTGTACTCAGATTTCTTCAAAAGAACTAAGCGGTTAAACCCAACTAAGAGCACAGGCCCGATAACTCCCATCTAAGTTCCTAAAAATGGTGCTTTTGACGTCAATCCCTATTGCTAAAATAATAAATTTCAATCACCACTAAACCGTCCGGGGGGTTCAAGGGGGCCGAGTTACCCCTATTTTCAAGAAAAATAATAGGTTGATGTAAGCAACTATGACCTGTTAGTATACCTATAAAAAAAAATTCGGAGGGGGGGCGGTGTATTCCAAAGTAGTTAAGTCCCTTAAGACAACAGCATTCCCATAGAATAAATCGGGCTTTAGAAGTCCTCCAACCGATCCCCCCTTTTTAAAATCTGAGGTTACCGAAAAACAAAAATTCAAAAGGGAACCTCATAGGTAGGTAACCTTAGACCTCAAAAGGCCTTCGTACTGAAAACCACAAATATTATGAAAATAAACTTCAATCTACGGTATGGTTCTGTAGACGGTTAAAAGTCCTCCCTTTAGCAACAGGAAAAAAATGTAAAAATCAAAAAAACAAAAACAAACCCCCTGCCGTAACATTGGATTCCCCAAGGTATTTTTCTGGGTCCCTTACAAATCTTAGTTTGTCAATGTTATCCTATCAGTTCAATGAAAAACTTACTGATGCAGATACGTGCTCTGTTAGTGACAGGTAAAGACCCCAAGATTTGCTAATGTTTTAAACACGGGAACTGGGCCTGCAGAAAAGGTTTTTGTAGCAACAAACTTATTACCCTGGGGAAAACTGAAGCCTTCCTTTGGAACAAAATAAACGAGAAGGGTAAAAAAATTTTTTATGTTCAGTGTAAGGGGACCCCACCCTTTTGGTTTTCATCATTAAATATCTGGGAACCCCCTTTACCCATGCATGTCGGGAATGATAGGGAACATGTAAAAAGAAAGCGAATCCAGGCGAATTTCCCTGTATCAAACATGTCTCCCCTATGAGGCCGCGGGGACCTAGCTACCCCCTTTATAAAATGCATATGGATTACGCTTGCTCTTCTTGGTACCTGCCTTGAAAAAAAAAAACTAAAAGATGACTGAAAATCACCCAGAACAAAATCGTAAATTCACCCTGGGGCTGGGACCAAGAGAACATGTAGGCCAGGAGAAAATTTCAGCCATTGGGTATGCTAAAATTGAAGACAGAGTAAAACAACTGAAGCTAAATCTGTTTTTAAAATTGCCACAAACAGTGTCCAGAATATCTTGCTGTCAATTTTGTCAATTGGAACCGCAATCAAGTATAGGGGAGAGAGCACAACTTTGAGTACCCCGTCAGTGGCCAGGCTTCAAACAAACCCTTTTTTTTGTACAGCAAAAAAAGGAATGGAAAGTACCCACAAATTCAAGGCCAGTAAAGCTTGAACCATTCAAGAAGACTGCCAAAAAGGTTGTGAATGAAGCAACAGAAAGGAGGGGGAAGATTTTCTATTTTTTTTGCTAAAAACGTGTTAAAATTTTTCCTTATCCCTAGTAAGACCCCCGTATTGTAGTAGTCCCTAAAGACCCCGGGGGTAGATATCTTAAAGACCCTCGGATTTAGATAGTCTAAACCCCGTGTGTAAAGTCTTTTTAGTATATAATAATGTTTTTCATTATAAATAATAAGAAAATATTTAAACCCTTTTTTTATTTAAAAAGGTAAAAAAGGGCCCCAATGGAAATAAACATCTTCTGACTTTTTTGGGTTTTTCCCAGGTTCTCACCAATGCTGCTATGTATGATAATTCTTGTACTGTATGTTATACCCAATAAATTTACTTACTTACTTACTTACTACCAGCACTGTGTTCACTGTTTCCCTGCCACAATCAACTATCTCTTATTTTATTATTTCTAAATGGCTAATACTTCCGTTTGTAACCCCACGTCTCCACTTTTCTTGGGTTTGGGGATAAGTGGGGCCCTGGTATGGGTACCAGAGGGAGGAAAACCCCCGCTGGGGGGTACGAAAGGGGGGGGGGGAAGGGGGGGGGGGATCAGTGGGGGGGACCGTAAAATTTCGTTGTTCCCATAAATTACACCATACTTACACTAACCCCCGGTTTTAAAGGATTCTCTCTCCACAAACAGTACACATATCACTGCCTATTAAATCCTTTTTCCTTTTATAACACCCGACGATGTTTTTCATTTTTCTGTCCCCTGCAATTTAAATTTTCCTGTGAGTGGTCAACCCATATATTTTCCTTACTGGCACTTGTATTGGGTATTTAAAGGTCGTATCTCAATTTATGTATTGGGGTTTTTTGCACCTCAATCTACCCTCACTCGTTTCAATCTGTTGACATGTAGTTACTTTTTCCGTTTTTAACACTTCACTAAAATCTGGGGAAAAGTTCGCTAGGCCGCGCTTTAAATATTCCCCTTTCACCTTAATTGTACGCAACTTGGGGGTAATTTTTTTTATTACTCTTATCTACAATTTTGTTAAATATGCCACTGCACAATAAACCTTGTCACTCACTATATTACTTATAATAGTAGTCGATATTTGTTTTTTCCACTTGTATCGAACCCGGCAATAATTCACTAGTGTGGTCAGGCCCATTTTTCCCCCGGGAAAACCCTTTCTCCCCGGCACTCTCTATGTGACACTATAATCACTATTTTTCCTATTTAGGTTTACTGATATTCCTTTTTTTTTTTGTTTAAAGGGGTATATGCACTTTTATGGTTGCACCGCTTTTTTCCCCATTCGTTCCCTTCACGCCCCAAAACCGCATTTTTGCGGAGCACAAAAAAGCCCGGGGGACTGTCCCCTCGTGGGTGGTAGTAATGGGGAAAAAGGCCTTATGATGGCCGTAGCCTGTAAGGTGCCCCGTGGCCCGTGTGGTGGCTGTAAGGTGCTCCCGGGGCCCGTTTGGTCCCCGGGCCTGTATGGGCCCCCTGGCCTGTAGGGGGCCCGGGCCTGTTGGGGGCCCGTGGCCTGTACAGTGCCCCGTGGCCTGTAGGTGGCCCCCGGGGGTATGGGCCCTGGCCCGTATTGTGTCCCGTGGCCCGTATGGGGCCCTGGCCTGTACGGTGCCCCGGGCCTGTTGGTGGCCCGTGGCCTGTACGGGGCCTGGGTCTGGTACTAAAACTCGATTCCACAGCAAAGTCTGGGGTTGATTCCCACGGGGAGAAGCAATGGAAAATAAACACAAATGCATAAATGTGATCCCTTTTTTTGATAATTTT
>NW_026476645.1:0-10055 GCF_026875155.1 Cherax quadricarinatus
CCCCCTTCCCTTATAATTACAAATTTTAAAAAGAGAATTTTCGTTTTTCTTTTTGGGCCACCCTGCTTGTGGGATAGGGGCCGTTTTTTAAAAAAAAAAAGATAATTTGTCAAGTGAAAGTGATTATCATTATTCCCCAGTGAATCGTATTTTTTGGGGCGTCGTAACCTACATTCGGGCAGTGTGCCATATGTAATCAGCAGCAAGGGTTGTGGCAGGTCGCAATCCAAAACCCCAGAAACTGATAGTGGTAGTGATAGTGATAATGAAGGTGAATAGCTGGGATGGAGGAAGAGGGGGGTGCAATGGTGCCTTGCCCTCATAGCACAGTGGGTGGCAGACAAAGGCTGCCCGGCACCCTCTCAACCCTGAACCATCTGATTGCGAATGAAACTGGACAGAAAGTACACCATTTGTGCCACTTTCCTTTCAATTTTGATGCTAGTGGAAGTGGCATCATGCCACACTGTTCCCTGTCACAAATGAGTCTACAGAGTTAGGCTATTTTCAACTATACTTAGATGAGATGATAATGAACCTAATTTTTACCCAGACCAACATGTACTACCAGTATACAATGGACCACACAGATGTATCAGAGTCTTCACGGCTGTGCAGTGGAAAGATAAGTTGTGGCTGAAATGTATTTATTCCTTGCCACTGTCAGCTTATGCCACACTATATAAGAACAATATAGCAACTACTAGTCCACAGACCACTTCTTCATACTCCATTCTTCCGTACCCCCTTTCCCCTGCAACAGATTCACGAATGTTGCACTTCTCAGACAGGAATACGCCAAACAGAAAGGGACCTCTTTACAAAATCCGGAATTGTTTATGTATTTGAAGAAAAAATTCAGTGCCTACTTTTATCCATTCAGGAACATAGTTTTGTCGACGAGTCCTTGGTTCTGTTCAAGGGATGACTGCATTCAACAATATAACCAAGCAAACATAATCACTTTTGGGAAAAAACTCTTTGCTATGTGTGACTGTGAGACTGGTCTTGTGTTGGATGTCATTATCTACACAGGGAAAAAAACACTCGGCGATACCAGGGACATGTTGGGCATTTCTGGGGGTGTTGTTTGCAAGATGATGGGGCCATACCTTGGCTAAGGTCATACCAATGTACACGCGACAGCTGGTTACAAGCCCTATGCTTGCAGATTTCCTACGTGTGTAAACAATACTGATATATGTGGAAACAGTGAGAAGTAGTAGAAAACACATGCCAAGATTCACTGGAGGAAGTCTAGTGGAAGCGTTTCATTCCCATGACATCATGACACTTGCGTGGCATGACAAACGGGAGTGATGTTGCTGTCAACCATCCAAGAAATGAGATGGTACAGACAGACAGGACTGAGCAGGTTCAACAATGAACCTATTGTTAAGCCAGCTGATGGTCATCGGAATATACTGAAACAATATGCAACTAGTCAATCAATTGTGGACTGATGATAGGCTTGTTGACTTAGGGCGTTAGGAGTTGCAAGTGGTATATAAAGTTTTATACATTGCAATGCTCAATGCCTTCAAACATGTATGAAATAAAATGACTGGGAAGCAACAATGATATGCAGAATTCACCCTGAATGTCATCAAGAGATAGCGAGAAGTATGTACCACACCTACACTGTCCTCCACAGTGACCTGTCACCCCACACAGCGAACCTGTCACTCCACAAGTAGAGGGGGAAGTGCCCGACCGAATATCCCCTATACTGTCACTTGTCGCTGGTAGACATTACCTCGTATCAAAGTGAAGTATTATTCTCAGAAAAAGTGTGTTGTGTGCTGCTTACCAGTATGAACCAGCTCGCCCACCGTGACTCCGTGATGTAAAGTGACACTTGATACATGGTCTCAGCCAATGTTGGCAGGCTGGAAATCTGTATGACTGTCCATCGCCTTCATTGGAGTACTACACTTACAGTGGCCTCGGCACTTCTAGAAACATATCAAGACGGCTTTGCAAAATACCTTGTCAATATACATATATGTAAACAATAGTATGTGATTAAACCAGGTGTACAAATTTATTTATCAGTGTGAGACATGTGTGTTTGTGACAGTTATGATTACTAATTCAGCGCCCAACATTTGTGTCTCAAAAGAATGGCCTATGGGAATCAAAAGAAGATCTGCACAAAAACATTTATTATCTAACATGGAAACAACATAATGTAGAGAAAAGAATTGGGAAAAAATGATAAATGTTATTTCTGCAGCCGGCAGTGGCTCAGGATTGCCGACACCTCATCATTTGCACCAACTTTGTGGGCTTTATATCTCAGTAAGTACTGACCCTAAAAGGGAGTGTTAATGCAACATGGCATCAGTGATGAATACATAGTGTTTGCCACGTTATTTCCTCTAGGCTGGCACTCAATTGAACTGGTGACTCCCACAAGGTGCTAAGTGGTCCCAGATTTTTTTAATATGCACACACTGAATGTACAGACCCATTTCTTTATGTTTAGGCGAACGCGAGCCCTATTACGCAAAATTTGAAGGAATTGAAAACAAAACTGAGAATCTACATCGGAAGCTATACACGTACAAACCTAGATCTACGTTTTGGACAGTTTAACCCTTTGACTGTTTACGCCGTTATAAATACGTTTATGCGCCACTGTTCTGCGTTATTTATATGCATAATATTCTAGCGGCTTCAAATCAAGGGGGAAAAGGCCTGGTAGGCCTACATGAGAGAGTTGGGTTCAGTGGTGGGTGTGCAACCCTGTGAAAAAATATCTGGGACTCAGCAGTGCATTGTGGGAACTCCATCTTGGTAGTCATTTTCACATGCCTCGCAGTAAGAAGTACATCACTCCTCGGCGGGATTGGAGGTCTTTTTGTTCCCAAGTGATAGCTCTAACAGTGATGAAAATGTCAGTGACAGTGAATTCCAGGGTTGTGAAGTGTGTGATCGAAAAACGTGCCAGGATTAGTATTTAGTGATGAATGATGAAAACCCAGATTGACCCAAACCTTCCACTGGGTGCTGGGCCGGCTTGTCACGTTCACTTTACCTGTACCAGGATGAAGAGGAATACTATTTGGTCGTGTTAAAACACCCAGATGTTGGCAATGGATGTGATAGTGATAGTGATTTCAAGGTCATTGAAAGCCGTTTTAGTGTGACAGTGAGGGTGAATATTCCCTAGTGAAGCGGCAGTATGGACGACGTATGCGTGCGGTCTGGTAGTGTTTCATATTCTGTTCCAAGGGGAAGGAGAAACTCTGGGAGCACATCCGTGGCCCTACACCATGACCTGATAGTTGAAGATGCATCGCATCATATTGTTACAGATGGGGGTATGAATGGATGTGAGTGGGGGAGCAGGCAGTGGTGGTGATAGTGATGGTGGCATGGACCCATGTGGACACAGCAGCGGGCCACGCTACTACCCACGCTGCTGACTCTGCACAAACAAACAACCAGCCTCACCCGACCCACAACACCCCCCCACAACCTACAACCAACAACCACAAACTGCACAACCACAAACCCCGTTAGATATCCGAAACACCAGACAGACGCATCTGGGATGGCAGGAAGGTGACGAGTTTGGTGCCCAGTGTTCCCCCATGACTTTGAAGAAACACAAGTGGAATAAAGCCATCATGTCCACTGGAACAATGCTAGATGAACTGGAATGCTTTAGTTATTCTTCGATGACCCCTGATGGCATCATTGTTCATGGTGAAAACAAAACATACTATGAATCACCATGCAAATACAATTCTCTCACCAAGATCACGGTTACACCAGTGGAAGGGACAACTGTGGCAGAGAATGTACCTGTTTTTTGCCACAATATGCTTATGCCATTATGTGATAAGCACATTGTCACCACATCCTGGCAACAGAACCGCCTGATTTCAACTCCAGGTTTTAGTGACATTAATAGGTTGTCAATCGTTTCCTGAATACTGTTTATGTATGTTACTGTTTCAGACAAAACCAGGCCTGATGACAGAACCGACAGGTTATATAAGATCAGAATGTGTTTATGTACATGAACAAAAGTGCTGCATGTATTTTTATCCCTTCAGGAAGCTTGTTATTGACGAGTCCTTGATTTTATTCAAAGGAAGACTCTCATCAAGCAATATATGCCAAGCAAGAGGAAATGCTTGGTATTAAGTTATTTGCACTGTGTGATTGCAGAAGTGGTTCTAGTTTTGGATATTCATTGTGTACACTGTCAGTATACTTTGAGAGATACCATGAGTTATTGGGTATCCTCTGGTGATGTGGGTTAGAACAATGATGGAACCATATCTTGGTAAGGGGCATATGTATTTACTGATAACTGGTACACAAGCCCCTTCTCAATGAATTTCGTTGCGACTAAGTGAACTTGACAGACGTGGTGGCACAGTGCATGGTAATCGTAAACATATGCCAAGGTTCAACGCTGGCACTCGCAGAGGTGAGGTGGAAAGCTTTGCTGCACAATGACATCATGGCATTTTGGTGGCATGAACCATAGTGATGTCACATTGTTGACATTCGTTCACGTAAACGAAATGCCACAGTGGCAGGCACAACAGAGCGACCAATGAACCATTCTAAAGCCTGCAGCTGTCATGGACTACAACCTCATATGCGCTCTTAGTGGACAAATGTGACATGCAGATTGGGTTGCCGATTGTGTACACAAGAGTTATAAGTCGGGTATATAAAACTGTTTTTCCATCTTGTTTGATTTCCATGCTAAATGTTATAACATATACAAGTGAGGACCAACAAAACACAAAAATATGGTGAATTTTGTATATCAGTAATCAGACAAATAATCACAAAGACCAATGAGCAACACTGCAATAGACCAGCGCCACGAAATTACCAAACACACGCCATCTCGTTTTAGGCCTGGTTGATCCACTACCCCATACAACTGCCTCTATACTGCAAGAAAAAAGCCAGAAGAGGTGTTATGTATGTATATACCACATACCACAACGCCCAAAAACACGCAGAGACACTCGTTTATGTGTGACGGAGTGTCAAGTGCCACTCTGCATACACCCATGTTTCAAAGAGTTCACAAGCTTGCAGCAGTTTAGGAACGTGTTCAGTGGACTGTACATATGTAATTTATTATATTATGGAACAAATAGTAATAAACATTGTTTTGTATTGTTTTGTTGTGTAAAACAAATTGTATACACCAAACTAATAGTGAATTAAATTTGTTCAGTTATTGTGTTGTAAACAATGAGTGTTATATTTGAGCATGCGCCCCTTACTAGGTCGCACAGGCACATAAGTTACTTGGGAAAAGAAAAATATTGGAAAAATACAAGAAACTTTTGAATTTAGAGTAAATGAAAGAATACACGGGGTGGGTGGCAGTTTGCCGCTGTTGCCGTACGCACCTCACTTTCTGCCAACTTGCAGCTCTTATATCTTGGTAAAAGTATGATGGCAAAAAAAATTTTTTTAGGGGGGGGGGCTTAAACACTCGGAAACAAAATCCTAACATTTTCGTATGAAAATTTTTTTTTTTTTCAAATATTTTGCGACATAGAATGACAGTGTTCAGAAAGGGGCCTGCGACAGTCAAAGGGTTACCCTTTCAGGGTCAACGGCCCCCATCCAGGACTTGTTCTCAAGGGTCCAAAAAATAAAAAAAAAAAAAAAAATTAATTTTCTTATGGAAATGATAGTTTTTTAGGACTGGCCTTTCTTCCTCCTCATCACTTGAAAACCTCTGCATCCGGTGGCAAGTATTCATCACCACTATCAAGCAATTCTGGGTCATATACCTTGGTTTGAGTAACTGTCATCCAAAATGCAAACATATTTTTACCTGGTGATGGAGGGCTCTATAAAACAATTTCTCATTGGATCTGGAAAAAGGACAATTTAAAACATTCTGTATCCAGCCGACCACTACAGAATTCATATTATGCAGTTAGAATTTTTTTTATAAATATTTATTTTACTGAAAGGGACTAATGTCCACTACAAGGGCAGAGGGCAGTCCTGGCTTTGGGGGGCCCCTTCTTTTGTTGCACTTTTTTCAACTGCATGCTACAACTCAATTATGTTCACGCTAGACTTTATGTATTAATATCAAAATATGCCTAAACTATTCATGTACACACTAAACACAAACAATCAGTACTTACCGACATTGCAAGGGTAAAATCCAAGAGTATTTAGTGACACTAGAATGGAAGAAACCCACTCTGGGCGACGCCAAGCCATGAGTGTTTACTTTTTGTTCTCTAAACCAAGGGGAAGCCGGCAAACGCCATCACCACTAGCTGAAGCGGCTCAGGGAAGGTTTTGTGATTGGTCAAATTAAAGAACTGGAATCCAGATGCGCGGCGAGTAGGATGACACGCGTAAAGGTGCAGGGTGTTTAAAGGCAGTCAAAACTTCCTCTCCCCTGTAAAGGCAAAAAAAAAACATTTTGCCATCAATACTGTACTTGCTGAGATATGTGGGCATGAAGTTGGCAGAAAATAACCGCATATGGCATCATCGCCGACTGCCTGTAACCTTTTATTATTTTTTTTCTACTTTTTTTTTGTTATTTTTATTGTTTTTTTTTTTCAAGTAACTTTTATGGCCTGTGAGACCAATATGAGCACTTTTTTTGTAAGTTTTTTTTCTCTTTCTATACTACACACATTAACTGCACAAACACTGTTGTCACTATATTGTTTACAAAACTTGTCTACACAAATGAACAAATAAAAATGTTGTTTATTACTATTTTTCTATATTTTATATACAAATATACAGTCACAGACATGTTCTAGAAGTTCTGCAGCCTGTGGAAGTCTTTGAAACATGGTATCATGCACAGTGGTGTTTTACACTCCTCACACATAAAACGGGGTGTCTCTGCGTTGTTGTGGCCGTTTTTTGTATGTGCACAGACGTAACACCTTTTATGAGCCCTTTTCTTGAAAGCAGTAGCAGGCAGTTTTATTAGGAAGTGATCACCATACTTCAGACAAGAAGGAAGTTGTTATAATTTAGGGGGGCGGGCTATTGCAGGTGTTGTTCCTTGGGTTACTTGAACACTGTTTGTCTGATGACAGACAAGCAAAATTCACCATATGGTAGTTTGTTTCTGGTCCTCATCTTATACATATTATAAGCATTGAGCATGGAAATGTCCAGAATAGGAAAAAAGATTTTTAAAGTACCACTTATAACTCTTGCAAACACAATCAGCAAACCCAATCTGCATGTCACATTTGTCCACTGAGCGCATATTGGTTGTAGTCCATGACAGCTGCAGGTTTTAGAACGGGTTCATCGCTCTCTCTATGCTGCCTGCCAGTGTTTGTCATTTTGTTAGGGTGAACTGATGACAACAGTGTGACATCTCATTTGTCATGCCACCGAAATACCATTATGTCATTGGCAGCAAATGCCTGCACCCTCCCTTACGAGTGCCAGCGTCAAACCTGGACATATGCTTACAATTTCCATCACTGTTGCCACACACAATCTGCCATGTTCACTTGCAAAAAATCCTGAGTGAGGGCTTGTGTACCAGTTATCAGTATATAATATAAAGCCCTTTACCAAGATATGGTTCCATCATTGTTATAACTACATTACCAGAGAAAGCCCAATAACTTCCTGGTATTTTGCAGTGTATAACTTCCAGTGTAACAATAATATCCAATACAAGACCACTGTACAGTCACAAGGCACAAATAACTTTATACCAAAGCATTTCCTTTGCTTGGTATATACTGCTTGAATGAAGTCTTCCTTTTAGCAGGATCAAAGACTCATCAAAACAAGCTTCCTGAAGGGCTAAAAATACATATTGAATTTCTGTTTCAGATGCACAAACACATTCCTAATCTTATATAACGTGTCGTTTTTGTCAGGCCTGGTTTTGTCTGAGAAGTGAAACATGTGTAATAGTAGCACAAATCGATTCACTTGCATTATATCACTGAAGCCTGGGGGTTTCAATCAGGCGATCTGTTGACCAGTATTTTTTCCCCTAGGCTTATACACTTGTGGCATAAGCATTATTATGGCAAAGAAAAGATGCATCTCAGTCATAGTTGTCTCCTTCCACTTTGTGTAGGCGTGATTTTGGTGAAAGCATTGTGTTTTGCCATGGTGTACTTGAAAATATCTGTTGCTTTCCCTGGCAATAATTTCCATCAGGGGGTTGTCAAAGAATAACTCAAAACATTCTAGTTCAGTGGCATTGGTCCCCAGTGTACAAGATGGCCGTATTCCACTTTGGCTTTCATCAAAGTGATGAGGATTGGGAACAAAATTGTCTGCTTCCTGCCAATCCCAGGTGTGGTCTGCTGGTGGGTACTGGATATTGACAGGTGGTTGTTATTGTCAAGGTTGTGGTTGTGGAGGCTGGTGTGGTGGGTGGGTGGGGGATGGTGGCCTTTGTTGTAGATCAGCTAAGGCAGTGGCGTGGGTGGCAGCATGGCCCACTGCTGGTTTCTCATGGCTGGCACCACCACTACCACCACCATGCACATTTTCCATCCCAATTACAGCACTATCATCTTCATTTTCACTATCTGCTCCTGTTGTACAGCCACGGGATGTATGTGCTCTGAGATGTACTCCTTCCCCCCTTCCCCTTGGAATAGCATATGGCACACTACCAGAGTGCATATACCGTCTCTACTGGAAGTGTTTTCAAGAGCTTGTAGTTCATATTCACTATCACTATCATCACCAGTGCTCACTTCTGAGTCCAGGTTTTGGGGGAAAATAGGAGTTTCCTCTTTGATTCTGGTACAACTGAACGTGAACAAGATGGCCAGCAGCAGAGGTGGAAGGCTGAGGGTCGTCTGGGTTTCCTCACTATTACCGATTTATGGTCATTAGTTTCGGTCAAAACCTCACCAAAACCTTGAAACTCATTTTCACTGGCACTTCCATCTGTATTAGAACTGTCACTGGGGAACAAAAGTGTCCCAATTCACTGAGGAGTGAGGAGTTTCTTACCGCGAGGCATGGTGAACAAAGTGTACTAAAATGGCGTTCCCACAATGCACCACTGGGTCCCAGATTTTTTTTCTCCCGCGCACACCGACCATGCACACCCATTCTCTCACATCTAGGCCTATCAGCCTTTTCCCGCTTGATTTGAAGGCGCTCGAATTTATGCGTACTAGTACGTCAATAACCCTGGTGCATAAACCATACTAGTACATCGGAAACCTTGAAAGGGTTAAGGGTTAACTATTGAATATACAGTGGAATTATTAAATTAATTTTATCTTATCAGATTATATTGCTTGCAAATACCCTCAGTAATTTGAAACAATTTCAGCATTTATAACTTCTAAATGTGACTGTGATAGAGCTTATTACCAACAATTGAATAGATGGGAGGGGGATAAGTTTTGGAATCATGTGGCTGATAAATTGAGTTTTAAATATTTTTTTTTTTATTAGTTGGCTGTTTCCCACCGAAGGCAGGGTGATCCAAAAGGAAAGAAAACCTAAAACTTTCATCATCATTCAACACTTTCACCATCACTCATACATAATCACTGTCTTTGCAGAGCTGCTCAGATATGACAGTTTAAATGTCCCACCAAACTGCCAATATCCTAAAACACTCCTTCAAAGTGCAGGCATTATATTTCCCATTTCCAGGACTCAAGTCCAGCTAACTGATATCCCTGAATCCCTTCACAAAATACAGTGGAACCTTAACTTAAGAGTGTCCCAACTTACGAGTTTTTTGAGATACGAGCCATCCCTGGGTCAATTTTTTGCTCTGAGTTACGAGCCAACATTTGAGTTACAAGCCAGCTCCTCCCTCCCTCTTCCCCCTCAACCCAAAACCTGGACACCTCGCTGGTTTATCTATGATTTCATGCTTTAATTCCATGGAAATCATTCTCTTTTTCTTCTCAGCAATAATAATAATAATATATAATATTACAGTCAAATCACTATAAGTCAATCAAGTCAATTCAGTAAATCAGTGAAGTCATTCAGTAATTAGTTGAGTCAATCAGTAAGTCAGTTTAAGTCACTCAGTAAGTCAAAGTCATGTAATCAGTAAG
>NW_026476647.1:2500-10945 GCF_026875155.1 Cherax quadricarinatus
GCCCCAAGTTCAGGTTTGGGGGCTGGGGATGGTCGTTTTCATGAGGGTGGTAATGAGTGATGGTGGGGCGGATAAAATTATGGTGCGGGTGATGTTGGTGCGGGGTAAAGGTTGGTTTTTGGGTGATGATGGTGCTGAGGGAGGGTTTGGTTTTTTGGGGTGGTGATGCGGGAATCATGGAGGTGCGGGGGTGAGGGTTTTTTGGGTGATGGTGATGCGGGGGAAAAATTGGAGGAGTTTGGGGAGGGGAAATGCGGGGTGATTTTGGCGCTGGCTGAGGGTGGTGCGGGGGGGAAAGGTGGGGGCGAGTGATGGAAATTAAACAGTGTTTTTGGGTGTTGGTGAGGCGGGAAATGATGGAGGTGCTGTGGGGGGATGGCGGGTGGGTGAGGTGATACGGGGGTGATGGGGGGGGGTGCTGGGTGATGAATCCTGGGGAATTGGTGGCGGGGGTGAGGGTGGTCGGGCTGGGTGATGAAGGTTTTTAAGGGTGATTTTGGGGTGCGGGTTATTGTGGTGGTCGTGCTAGGTATTTTAGTGGGGGGGTACTAGGGGGTGGTTGGGGGTGGTGCGGGGTAATGGGGTGCTGGCGGGGTTTGGTAGGGGTGGGTAGAAGCAGCAGCCAGCATTTAAAGGGGGGAAAAAACCAGGGAAAGCTCTGCTCCCTGTTGTAAAGGGAAATCCCTGCAAAACCATTTTCACTTTTTTCCCCCTCAATACTTGTCGTGTTGGCGCGTGTCCCCACCTCTTTTTTTTTCCCTCTTGTTTTCCTTGTAAAAAGGGTCCCCCACACTTACACCAAAAATTACTTCCAAACTCTCAAAAGGAAAAAAAAATTTAAATTTAAATTTTTAAAAAAGTAAAAAAAAAAAAAAAATATTAATAATTTTTGGTTGTGTTCTAGTTTTTAAGGGTTACGGGGCTGTAACCCTTATCAGACCAAAAGGAAGGAAAAAAACAAACAATTTTGAATTTAAATTCATTTTAAAGCGTAATGAACAACTGTCAATGATAAGCAGCCCTTTGGGTTCGCGTCCCCCCGGTCCATTTTTCATTTTTATTCATTGTTCTTGTGACTTCTCGCTGTCCCCAAGGTCCTCATCTAGTTCGGGGTCAAACATGGGGAAAGCCTTTCAAATAAGGGGTACCCAAAAACCCCATTTTTAAAAAAAAAAACCTGAAACTCCTCTATATAAAAACACTGAAAACATTTCCTTTAAGATTGATCACAAAAGTCATGAGCCTCAAAAAAATTTTTACTTAATGATTTAAAACCTTTGGGTGTAAAATGCACCCGGGTTAGTCGATACCCCATCCCATTATAAAGGTGAAAAAATTTATACAAATGAACTAAACATCGTCAGTTCCTTTGGGCCCCAATCGTATTTTCATTTTTTAAAGCAAGCCTTTAAAGCTGAGCCTAATTTTGGGGGTTTAAAACAAAATAATTTTTTCCCAAATAAATAACCACGCGGAGATGACTGCTTGAAGGGGCGCTTTCCGTCCCCCGGGGTGGGTTTTTTTGGGAAACTGGGAACGACAGTAGGTTACCACTCAAAACGAACAGCTAAATTAAATCACAGTGTAAAAATTTCTGTGGCTGGAAAAAAATATCCCTATGCGGATCAATCTGTTTAAAATATCCTTACACAAGGCTTTTATAAAAACAAAACCCTTATTTTATGCTGGGAAGGGAATCAAAATAATAATAATAAAAATAAAAATAATAAAATAATAATTTTTAAATTGATTCCACATTTTTTGGCTTTTCCCCATTAAAAAAAAATTTATTTTCCCCTTTAATTAAGTGAAACTATTAACCTGAAAAAAAAAAAATTTTGAAAATCATTTTTTTTCATGTTATATTTTGAGCAATAAAAAAAAAATTTTTTCTAATCAATATTTTCACACTTTTTTGGAAATTTTTAAATTTTTAATTAGGTAAACCTTTGGCTGGCAAATCTTGGCCTTAAAAGGCTGAAAAAAATTCCCAGGGTCATGAACAGAAGTTTCGAAGTGAGTACCCAAACTGGGGTTTCCCAGTAAAGCTCATCAATGAAAAGTTTGAAATAAAGATAAAAAAAGACATTCTCGAGTAATTGATCTGATTCCAAAATTTCCCCGGGTTTCTTAACTTTTTTTTCAGAAAAATTTCAAATTTGCAGCTATTCGGACAAAATGTAATGGATGTAAATCCTTATTTTGGAACTCATCTTCAAAAAAAATTTCGAAATCAATCAAAGAAGATTCGTAAGTTATGGAATAAAATATGAAAAAAACACTTTTATTCAACAAAATTTACAAACTGGGACTTATGCCCCTGGGTAGCAGCGGATCCATGTGTTCAGAAAAACGCAAACCCCTGGTGAAAATGTGATCCCCAACAATAGTCCCTTCCCCTTTAGGGATAGCACGGGGTTTCCCAAAACACCACTGGTTTAAAATGTGATGCCGATCAATGGTTCCCTTCTTTTAGGTATAGCACGGGTTTTCCCAAAAAATTTTAGTTTTTTTTTACATCAAAAGATTTGCCTTTAAAAAAATGAAACTTTGTAAGTACTATCCTGGCTCTAAGATATATCAAACCATTTAAAAACTGAAGTCCCAAAAAAAAAGAAGTAAACTGAAATTTTTTTGAAAAATGAAATTTTAAAGGGGGAAAAAAAAAAAACCCTTCCATTTTACACAAAAATTTGTTTTAAATTTTTTTCACCACAAAATTTCAGTTTTTTAAATCTCCCGCCCCTCATTGGTTTTTTTTGGTACCTTCCGAGAACGTTTTTAAGCTTTTTCCCCCACTGAGGATTTTTTCCCAAATTTTCTGAGTCATTAGAAGTGGGAATGGGTTTAATTAAATCGTGAACATGGGTAAGGGTTTCCCAAATTTTTATCCTTTTAAACCCTTAAAACAAATTTTTAAAAAAAAAATTTAGTTTAAATTTAAAGATTTTTTGGGGTTTTTGGCAAAAAAAAGGGCGAAAAAAAAAGAAAAAAACTAAATTCAGCCAAACCCCTTAAAATTCAAAAAAATTTTCCCAAAATGGGGGAAATTGGGGGGGGAAAATCAAAATCTACCTATTTTTTTTTGGAAGTTTATCTGTTTTTTTGAGGAGAAAAAAATGTTCGTTGAAAAGGGTGAACGTTCTTTCACTCTTTCTTTAAAAATGAGGGTAAACTTTGATTTCTGGCTAGGGTTACCCAGGTGGAAAACTAAAAGTTTTTATGTTTTTGTGAGTGTGTTAATGTGTGTGGGTTTATGTGTGGGTGTTTATTTTGGTTTTTTTTTTGTGGTGTGGTGTGTGCGTGTGTGTGTGTGTGCTTGTAAGAGTATATGAAAATAAATCACACAATCGAGTAGTTAAGTGTTAATTTTGTTTTTTTTATAAACACATGTACATTAATATTTTTTTAAATACCGGTAGAATCTGCGTTTTTTTTTCACCCCATACCGTAAAAATACCGACACTTTTCCGAAAACCGACGCATAACCTCAGAAAAAAAAGGAAAAAAACGCCCGCCCCCCTGACAAAGAAACTTTTCAATATCCCCCCAGAGGGTCAAACCCCTCGGCCCACCAGAGCTCTCTTTTTAAAACCCCCCACATGAAAAACAAGATCATTAGACAGTAGTGTTTTTTCTAACCATTCTGAAGTCTTCCCTTAAGTATATTGGGTTTTTTTGAGGGAAAAAATAAAGCCAAATTTAAACACATCTATATATAACCTAACCCTTAATTTTTTAAAGACATCTTTGGGGAGAAACGTATCCAAAGCTTTTTTTAAATTCCAGGTAATGAAAGGAAGCTAAAGTTGAAAAATTTAATGCGCTTTTATTTTTAATTTAATTTAAAAATGTCACACTCGTGGGGGCGTGAAAAATTTTTTCTAAAATTTTTAAAAACTAATTTTTTGTTTTGGGAAAAACCCTTAAAATCTTCTTTCTTTAATGATACAATTTTACATTTTAAAAGAAAATTTTTTTTTCTTAAACCAAAAAATAATTTCTTTCCCCCAGGCCACAGCACGTCCCAAAAGTTTTTCTTCTTTAAAAAACCCAATTAAACCCCCTGTTTTTATTTTCAAACAAAATTTTTGTTTCTTAAATTTTCGTTTTTTGGGAAAGAATTATTTTTTTTTCGTATCCCTTAACAACATATATTTGCCATACTGTAAATGGGGGTTTTCATTTTTTTTTCAGTTTTTAAAATACGCAGTTTTTTTTTGGGCATTCAATTTTTTTTTTTAAGTATTTTCCCCTATTCAGGGTTTTAGATATAAATTATATCATTATAATTGTCTTTTCGTGATAGCAAAGGGAAAAATTTTTCCCACGTTTAAAAATCTCTGTATTTAATTTTAAGATACGAAGACTCTCCCCACGCAATTTTGGCAAAAATTTTCGTTTTTCAAAAAAAGTTTTCTTTTTCCCCCCAAAAAAAATATTTTTTCCCTTTTGGAAAAAAATCGTAAAGCTCTAACTTTAGTGGTTTGAGCGTTTGGCTCTGTCACAAGGACATGCTTCATACTCTGGTCGAGGCGAGGCGGGAAATTTAAAGTTCCCCATTTTTTTTAAAGGGTTTTACCCGAATAAAGAAAATACACGCTTGGGAAAAGTATAAATAAAATATAATTATTTTTATATTTATAATTAAAAATAAACTTTAAATTTTAAATATAAATTTTAAAAAATTAAATAATTAAATATAAATTTTATATAAAAAAATATTATTTTTTAAAATAATTATTTTAAAACCAAAATTTTCAAAGCGTGGAATTTTCTAATTTTTAAATTTTTAAAAAACAGGGGAATTTTCCCCCCTCCCCAAAAATTCCTTTGCAACCAAACGTCAATTAATTTGAATATAAATTTTTTCCTGAAAAAATAATTTTTTAAAAAAAACTTAAAAAAAAATTTTTCCAAAAGCGCAAAAACTTCCCCTTTTTAAATTAAATAAAAAAGGGGAAAATTAATTCCGTATGGCAAATTTTAAAAGTTTTTTAATGGAAAACGGAAAAAAATATTGGTCCCCTTTAAAAAAAAAATTAAATTTCGAAAAAAAAACTGGGTTTTTAAAAAATTAAAAAAAAACAACATTGGAAAAAATTTGGTTAAGGGAAAAAAAAAAATTTTTTAAAGAATTAAAAAACTTCGAAAAAATTAAATTGGGGAATTATTTAAAAAAGAAAGAAGGGGGGTAAAAGGGTTTTTTGAAAAAAATCAAAAAAATTAAAAAAAATTAAAAACTTTAGAAAAATTCTTTTCACGACCCACGAGTGTGAAAATTGTGATTAAATTTAAAAAAAAGCGCAAATTTAAAAATTTTCAACAAGCTTCCATTCATTAAACCCGGAACTTTAAAAAAACTTTTGGGTACGTTTCTCACCAAAGAAGTCTTTTTAAAAATTAAGGGTTTTGGTTATATATAGATGTGTTTAAATTATGGCTTTATTTTTACCTCCCTGAAAGCAATATACTTAATGGAAGACTTCAGAAAAGGGGTAGACTAACACTACTTCAATGATCTTTTTTTCATGTGGAGTGTAAAAAAAAGCTCTGGTGGGCCGAGGTTGTTTGAGCTCTGAGGGGGCCCTCACTACAAAGACCGTGTCGGGGGGGTTTGTCCTTTTTTTTCTGAGGGTTTTGCGTCGGGATCGGGAAGTGCGGCATTTTACGGTATCGGTGAAAAAACGCAATTCTACCGACTTTAAAAATATTATGCTCAGGTTTATAAAAACTCAAAATTAAAACTTTAAATACTCATTGTGAATTACTCAAAACTCATACAAGCACACACACCACACGCCAAAAACACACACACACAAATACAAACACACATAAACAACACACATAAAAACACCCCAATTTAAAACCCACAAACACACAACACAATATTTTTCCATCCTGGGTAAGCCTAGCCAGTATCTAAGTTTATCCTCATCTTCAAAAAGAGTGAAAGAACGTTCATCCTTCAACGAACATTTACTCTCCTCATAAAAACAGATAAACTTCCGAAAAAATAGGTAGATGTTGATATTCCTCAACTTCAGTTTGAGAATTTTTAGAATTTTAAGAGGTTGTCTGAATTTAGTTTTTTCCTCTTATTTTTCGACTTTATTTTGCCCTAACTCAAAAACTCTTTATACAATTAACTTCTTTTTTTTTTTTTAAAAACTTGTGTAAGGTATAAGGATCAAATTTCTAGGAACAATTAGCATGTTCACGAGTTATTAAACCCATTCCCAGTTTCCCTAATGACTCATGATAATTTCGGAAATCCTCATGGCGGAGCTTCAAACGTTCTGGGAAGGTACCATAAACACAAGACGGCGGAGAGTAAAACTGAAATGTGTAGGTGAAGAATTAACGTTTTTGTGTAAAATAGAAGGTTTTTTTTTCCCCCATTAAATCATATTCAATAAATTTCAGTTTACTTCTTCTGATTGACTTCATATTTAATGGCTGATAAAACTTAGAGCCAGGATAGTACTTACGAAGCTTCATTTGTTTACAGGCAATCTATTGATGTAAACAAAAACTGAATTTTTGGAACCCGTGCTATACCTGAAGAATGACTCATCTGATCGCATCACATTTTCACCAGTGGTGTTTTGGGGAACCCGTGCTATACCTAAGAATGACTCATTTTGATGGGCATCACATTTCACCAGTGGTGCGTTTTTCTGAACACATGGATCACGCTGCTATCCAGTGGCATAAGTCCCATTTTGTAAATTTTGTTGAATAAATAGTGATATTCATATTTTATTCCATAATTTACGAAATGCTTCTTCTGATTGATTCGAAATATTTTTGAAGATGAGTTCCAAAATAAGGATGACATCCATTACATTTAGTCCGAATAGCTGCAAATTTGAAATTTTACTGAAATAGTTAAGAAACCTGGAATTGCTGGAATCTGATCAATTACTCGAGAATGCTCTTTTTGATCTGATTCAAACTTTTACCATTGATGAGCTTTACTGAACCACAGTTTGGTACTCACTTCGAACTTCTGTTCATGACATGAAATTTGTTCAGCCTTTTTAAAGGCCCAAAATAGCCAGCCAGGTGACCTAACTTAAATATTTAAAAATACCAAAAAGTGTGAAAATATTGATTCAGAAATATAGTTTTATATGCTCAAAATATAAAATGAAATAATGATTTCAAATTACAGGGTTTAAAAGTTTCACTTAATTTAAAAGGGGGATACTTGTTTTTTAATGGAACAGCAAATATGTGGAATCAATTCAAAAATTATTATTATTATTATTATTTTTTATTATTATTATTTTTAGAATTTCCCTTCGAGCACTAAAACTAAGCTTTTGTATCATACAGCACTTGTGTAAGGATATTTAATCAGATCTGATTTCCCGCATAGGTATATTTTTTTTCCAGACACAGACAATATAACACTGTGATTAACTGTTAGCTGTTCTGTATGAGTGGTAACCTACTGTCGTTCACAGTACCAAGAACTCACCACGTGGGGACGGATGCTGCTCTTCAAGCAGTCATCTCCGCGTGGTTATATATTTGAATAAATTATTTTCGTTTAACCTCAACTTAGTGCTCTGCTTTAAAGTCTTGCATAAACAATGAACTACGATCGGGCCATGGACTGACGATTTTAGCTTCATTCGTATACATTTATACACCTTTAAATGCATGTGTATACGACTAATCCCGATGCATTATACACCCATGTTCAAATCCATTAAGTAAATTTTGTGTGAGGCTCATGACTTTTGTGATCAATCTGAATAGGGAAAAGTTGCACGTGTTTTTGATATGAGGAGTGCAGGTTTTATTTAGAATGTGTTTGTGGGTACACTTTTTCGATGGCATTTCCCCATGTAAATTTACACGAAATAGATGAGGACCTTGAGGGACAGCGAGAAGTCACAAGAACAATGAATAAACTGAAAGATGGACCGGGGGCACGCGAACCAAGGGCTGCTTATCCCTTGACAGTTGTTCATTACGCTTTAAAATGAATTTAAGTTCAACATTGTTTGTTTTTTTCACTCCCCCTTTCGTGGTCTGATAAGATTACAGCCGTAACTTTAAAACATAGAACACAACCAAAAATTATTAATATTTTTTTTTTGTTTTACTTTTTAAAAATTTCATTAATTTTTTTCCTGTGAGAGTTGGTTAAGTATTAGAGTGTAAGTGTGCGAGACTTATCACAAGGAAAACAAGAGAGGAAAAAGGAGAGGTGGAGACACAGCGCCAACACGACAAGTATTGAGGGGGAATAAAGTGAAAATGTATTCGCAGGGGTTTCCTCTCCTAAAAGGGGCGACCTTCCCTGGATGTCCCCCTTAACTGCTGGCTGCGCTACTACCCCACTACCCCCAGCCAGCACCCCCATACCAGCACCACCCCGAACCACCGCCTAATACCACCACCACTAAAACTCCTAGCACCCCCAAAAAA
>NW_026476648.1:0-10618 GCF_026875155.1 Cherax quadricarinatus
CCCCCAAAACTTTTTTATTTTTAGCTTTTCCTCATTATCCTTTGGGTTTTCTTTCTTCTGCCTTGGATATTTGTCCTTTATATTCCCCCCCCCCCCTCCGAGTTCTTGCTCATACCCTCTGCAGGCCCCTAGCTCCCTTGTGGGCCCCTAGTTCCCTTGTGGGCCCTTAGCTCCCTTGTGGGCCCCTAGCTCCTTTGTAAGCCCCTAGCTCCCTTGTGGGCCCCTAGCTCCCTTGCGGTGCTCCTCTTTCTTAGTATTTGACTGACTTCACTACTACTACCACTTCTTCCACCACTACCTCTCTTACTCCCATCAATGTCTGCTGGCCTATATACACTCACCTCCTCCTCTCCTTTTTGTTTGGTGTGACTTTGTAAATGGTCCAAGTCGGACCAAAACATTGTCGTAAGCTCCTCTGTTCTTTGTGTAGGTTATTTGTGTATTGTTCAAGTCATGATATTGTGCCTTTTTTTGTTATCTATAATAGCAGCAACACTCCCATTCTCATGCAACACACCATTTTTAGAGCATAAAACAATACGAGAGAAAGCATACAAAAAGAATATTCTTGCGTCACTCCTATAAGCCGACATTTAAAGTGCCCCAGATTATTATGCTTATTGCGTTTTCAACACTAGTGAGATTCTCAGTGATTTTAATGCACAGTAAGTTTATTTATGTAAAGGTACACATAAGTATAATTATCAGAGCATGTTTAAAATATGCAATAACTTTAAAAAATTTGAAATTTTGGAAAGTTTCCTGACATAACTGAGAGACGCAGAGCTCACAGAGGAAGAAACGAACAGAGTGGTATGCGAATGTCATAATAGCAAATCAGGGAGCTGTATAAACTTTAGGCTATAATTAGAAATGTTCATATTAGAGAATCACCATAAAGTGATGTGCATAAAGCAGGGCCCTCCTTTAATAGCTCTCTAACCAGAAATGCAGAGATCACAATTCAAATGATCCTGTAAACTATAACATCCTACAACTTCTTCAGAGCGCACACACTGTACTTTCCACCTCCAGGACTTGGTTTTCCTGAATCCCTACATATATGTTACCTTGTCACTCCAACTCCATATATTATTATTATTATAATAAAAAAGAAGTGCTAAAACCACAAGGGCTATACAGCGCTGCAGGGCAGGAAAGGAAGCAAGGGTATCAGGCAGCAATAAGGGAGAAGGGATGATTAGTAGGTTACAGAAAACAGCGAGGTAGGGGATAGTGCGGGGAAGAGGGTAGCAAGAGATTGAGGTATAGAAGGGCTGAGGGGAGTGCTAAAGGTATCATCATCAGAGTTTGTGGAGTAAGTCAGTTATTGTCAAAAAGTCAGGAGAGAGTCCGGATTAAAGGAGTGTCCATCAGCAAAAAGGGAAGGTAAAAAGAGAGCAGCAGGGTGCAGAGACGTTGGAGGTAATTCTGCATGCTCGCTGATAGAGTGGGCAGTCTAACAGAATGTGGCTGACCGATACTGGAACCTGACAATTTTCACAGAGGAGCAGGGCGCCTCTCCATGAGATATCCACGAGTAAGACGAGCGTGGCCAATGTGAAGGCGGGAGAGAGTAGTCTTCCAACCTCGACACTGATGACAAGAAGACGGCCAGTAACCTATACTCGATTTAATAGAACAAAGTTTGTTATTGAGCAGAGCAGACCAATGTTGTTGCCAACGGGTGTGAAGGTGGGTAGCTATAACAGCAAAATAGTCCGTGAATGGTACACCTCTATATGAAACCGGAAGGTCATGTACTGCTGACCGCGCAGCAGTGTCTGCCTGTTCATTGCCCTGTACGTCAACATGACCAGGGACCCAACAAAAAACAATATATGCTTGGTAGAGATATGGCGTAACCAAAGTTGGATACGGGAGAACTAGGGGGTGAGGTGTATCAAATTTTTGTATAGCCTGTAAAGCACCAAGGGAGTTCGAAACAACCACAAATGATGACACAGGCAAAGATGCATACGGATAAGTGCTGCAAGAATGGCATACAATTCAGCAGTAAAAATGCTAGCCGAAGACAGTAAATGCCCTCGCATGATGCTGTCCAGAAACACTGCTGCGAATCTGACACCGTCAAAAGACTAAGAGCCATCTGTGTACACTGCGATGGCATGAGAATGAGAGTGGAAGTGGTCAAGAAAAAGAGAGCCCAACTGCATATAAAGTCATAAAAAACACTTGTTTCCACTAATTTAGATCTAACATTTTTCACACAAGCCTGCTGGAGGTTCAAGCTCCTAACTCTTACTTGGATAACCTCTACCCCTTTTTCTCTCCACCCAAGATTTATGCGACCTCTTGTCATCCTATTCTGTTTCCATTTCTAAATGCCCAAACCCCCACAACAACCCCTCCTCTGCCCTATGAATTTATATATTCTTTGATAACCTCACACCATCTTCAATTCCAGTGCCCAAATTCTTTGACATAATGCAGACTATTACCCATTGCAGTGCCAAACAACACATTCCCCCACTTTTCAAAAGCTTGAAATTACTTAGTATACATAATAGGCCTCATGCAACTGTGCTAATATTTTTTTTTTTTTTAATATCACACTGGCCGATTCCCACCAAGGCATATATATATATATAGAGCATTCATTTCCAATATAAACCCTTCTCTGAAACTTTTCCTTGATAGCTGCAACAGAACACAGACATAACACAAGACACAAAACTCTCTTTGACATCCCCCATGTCCAACTTCACCTATGTAAAAACACAATGAATATAAAAAGCTCTATGATCTGGAATTTCCTGTCTTAAGCATCAAAATACCCTCTATCAGCTAATCGACTCAGAGGTATTGTTAAAAAGGACCTCATCTTCCTAACATAATTGAGACAACAATACTTTATATCAAACAAAAACCAGCTCTTATCAAATTCTGTTCCTGTTCTTCTTCAGTTTTCCTTCAACTTCCATACATAACTGGAAACACATGTTACCCCACTCTTGTAACTATGTAACTTGATGTATCGTCTTCTCTATTCATTCACTTCACAAAACTGAAGATCACTGAATCAGCTACCTTTCTTATTGTTACTTATGACTGTAGTTAACTGCTCAAGAAATCCTACTTAATAGTCTATGTCTAGAAGATCTTAAGTAGCAGTTAAGTATTAGGATTAGTTTGCCCAAAATGCATTGTATAATTAGTACTTTCTGTGCCTACTGTTTTATTATATGTAAATTATGTTACTTGTACACCATAAAGAAATAAAAATTATACTGTATTGTAACATTCACATTACAATGGCCTCAAAAAGGCATCTCCACTGCTCCAGCCTCCTCCTCCTCACTGCAACTTTTAAATCCTCACACATTCCCCATTTTGCCTCTAAGAGATAAATTTCTTTCTCCCCATATGTTACGATGTATCGTAATATTCCTTTTCTTTTATCATCTAGATAATACTACCTCGCTAGCTGCTTTGGTAATAGCTAAATCGAAGCCGCTGGATCGTTGTAGTATTACCATATTCATCCTTCATCATTTAGGTATGGTTAAGTAAAATAAGCTCAACCTAGTCCAAGAGTTGGGTTGTTAGTGACGTCATAATTTGGCGGCTTCTGGCCTCCCGAGGTTACTTCCATTCATGAGGGTTGTTCCCGGCAGTCTCTCTCTGGCAAGCTCTGAGAAACCGTTCTACTCCCCATTGACTCTACCTCATCTACCCTGGGATTGGAGACGCAGACCAACTCATCGGTTCGAGTATTGGCTTACGGTGTTTGCATATATCCCTCCTAGGCAAGGACATGCTGGAAATAGGTGTTTTCTTTCTTCGGATATTGAGAAAGTGGTACCCCACCTGAGCTGTGAGGAATTGTACATAGTAATTTCTATCATATGTATAAAGATTATCAATTTTGTATATTTAAGCACTGGAATTGCTTAGTCTTTAACGGGCCCAACTATTTGAATCTGAGTGTACTCTTATTCGTATATTCTAAATGGAGATAAGAATGTTCATTAAAACTAACATAGTATTGATGACCTTGTCTTGATTTACCCCTTTTCGAAGATTGATATAAATGAGACATCAAAGAAAACCGATTCATTAATAGTATTCTGAAAAAAGGAGACTCCCCCTCTTCTTGAGAAGAAAACAACGCTGCCCGGGAAAAACAAAAAAACTTTTTTTAAAGGTGTCTTCTATTCGTAATACCATAGATACCTTAACGTACCATCTACTTTTTCTTCATTTAGTCTAATTATGGTTTTGTTACGATATTCATATGTAATTCATCACTCTGAAAATACTACCATGCTGGTAACTTCATTATTAGCTAAAAAGAAGCTACTGGATCGTTGTACTATTATCCTATTCATCCCTCATCATGTGTTTGTGTTATTTGATTTATTATTATTTTATTATCACACTGGCGATTCCCCACCAAGGCAGGGTAGCCCGAAAAAGAAAAACTTTCACCATCATTCACTCCATCACTGTCTTGCCAGAAGGGTGCTTTACACACTACAGTTTTTAAACTGCAACATTAACACCCCTCCTTGATTATTAAAGAAATTAATATATGTATTAATGTTGGGTTATGAGCTCATTTATATGTAAAAGTACATAATCATCATTGCACAGTTCAAGGGTATGGCTGGTTAGTGACGTCACAAGTTGGCGCCAAATTTTTTAAATATATCACATGCCCCAAAAGGGGCCGGTAGTTCATGGGGTTGCCCTAGGCATCTCTCTCTTGATTTTCATGAGGAGCTTCTATTTTTGGGTTTAAAAGATTCACAACAGTGCCTACACTATAAAATTTTTTGAGGATTGTACTTAGCCCATATTGTATTTAAGGAGGAAACTGAAACTCAGTGCTTAAACTCGGTTACTGTGTAGCCTGAAAACTCTTTTGAGAAGAATTTTTTCCCAGTGTTTTTACATTTTTTGAAAAGACTGTCTCTGTGATACTATTTTCTGAAATTTAAGGGAATTTGTTATTGTAATTTTCCTTATTTATTTGCACTTTTAAATTTATGATTCACTAAACAGATCAGTTAGTATATAAAAAGGAAATGTTTATAATTTTTTTACTTAAACCCTAAAGGAACCCAAAAACGTGAAATTTTTTGTTTAAATAATACAGTGGAACCTTGACTTACGAGTTCCCAACTTAGGGAGCTTTTTGAGTACGAGCACCCCTGGGTTAAATTTTTTTTTTCCCGGGATTTATGAGCCAACTTTTGAGTTATGACCCAGCCCCCCCCCCCTCCCTTTCCCCCTCCCCCAAAACCCGGGGACACCTCGCTTTTTATCAATGTTTTCATATTTTAAATTCCATAAAATTCTTTTTTTTTTTCATCTCACAATAATAATAATGAAAAATTTATTACGGGTCAAGCCCTTTTAGTAAGTCTTCAGCCCAAGTTCATTCAGTCAAGTAAATCATTTTTTTCGTCAAGTCATCGAATAAGTCAGCCCAAGTCCCCAAAGAAAGTCCATTTCAAGTCTTTCAGTAATTTCAGTAAATTTCACTCAATAAGTCAGTAAAATTTCTTTCACTAATTTCAGTAAGTCGTCAAGTCATTAAATCAAGTCACTAAATTTAAGTCAGTAAAAAGTCTTTCAGAAAGTCAGATAAGTATTCAGAAAAGTCAGTCAAGTCAATCAGAAAGTCAGTCAAGCATTCAGTAAAAAAATTTCCCAAAAGACTAAAATAAAAAAATTCAAAATGCTTCGGGCCGGGTTGGCAAAAGCTGGTAAAACCCGAAAATTTATGTTTAACCCCTGAGGGGGGCAGTTCCTTTTAGTGTTTTTTTGGCATTTTTTTAGCCCTTTTGGGAAATTTTTTTTTTTTTTCAAACCCAGGGGGCCCTAGTGATTTTCTACATTTTGCCTCAAAATTTAACTCTTTTTTTCCTTACATAAAACAGGGGAAGGGGAAATACTAATTCAAAGGGGGAACAGAAATAGCCGATACGTCGCCACTGCCACTCCCCCCAAAATTTTAAAGGCCAAAATTTTTTTTTTTTTTTCTTTAAAAAGAGTGTATTCATTTTTTCTTGCAAAATTATATTGTTTTTTATTCAAAATTAGATGAAGGGGGATAGAAAAATTTAAGGGCCTTTCCCGTTGATTTGCTTTCCAATTAAAGAATTTTTTTTCTTTTTTCCCAGAGGGTGGGAAACAAATTTTAATGGCTTTTCAATTAATTTGTTTTCGAGTAAAATTTGGTTATGAGCAACGTTTTACTCCAATTTTTATTATTCCTCCCCCATTAAAGCCACACCAAAAGAAAAAATGAAAACCGGTAGAAAAAAACCCTCTACCCCTGGTTATTCCCACGAGCATTTTTAATTTTTACTTGGGAACTCCCCAAAAAAAAGATTATGGTATACTCAATCAAAACCCCTTTTAAACTTTCCCTTTTTTTTCCTTGGGGAAAAGGTTTAAAGATGCCGGGAATACAGAGGGGGGCCCCTTGAATACAGCCTTTTTCTAAAAAAAATCCTACATATAAAGGAAACAAAAGTAATTGGGGCCCCTTTGGGGGTCCCCCCCTTTAAATTTAAAAACCCCCAGTTGCCCCAGTATCCCCCTTTTAAAAACCCTTTTTCCCTTTTAATTTTTTCCCCTTTTTTGCCTACATTATGTGAAGGGAGTGTTTCTTTTTCAGTTTATTATGGAGGTTGAAGCTTGGAGACCATTTTTGTGCCCTTTTCTCTTGCTTGAGAAAAACTTTCGTTAAACCCCAAGGGCCAAAGAAAAAAACCAAAATTTCTGTTGAGGGGGAAAGGGTCTTTTGTTAAACATTTCCCCCCCTGGAATACCCCGGGAGCATTTTGAAGAAGATTGTCGGGACAAATTGGCGGAGAATGTATAAAAGTTTTTTTTTCCCATATTTGGTTTTTTCATTCTTTTTACAAATCTAAAAGTTGGGGGAAATTTTTTTTGCCCTATTGTAAGTGGGGGAAATTTGGGTTTCATTTTTGGGGGGGTGTTAAAACCCCTTTTGCCCAAATTTTAATAGACTTTTTTCTCCCTTGTTTTTTCACAAGGGGTAACTTTTCCCATGTTTTTTTGCTTTTTTCACTTAAATTATTTTTAAAGGAAAGTAATTTTTTTAAATTTGCTGAAATGGTTTTTTACTCGACTTTAAATTTTTTTTTTTTACCCCGGGTCGTATTACTTGCTTTGTACATAGGTAGGTTTTTTAAATTTAGTCCAAACTCCCTTGGGTGGGGGACCTACCCAAAGCCCAGTAGGTATTTTTTAGTGCCCCAAACCCCCCCCCCTTTCCCAAACCCAGTCAAAGTTGGCTTTTTTAAAAACCTCATTTTGTTCATTCATACCTTCCTTGGACCAGGCGGGTTAGGGAAATACCACCCCCAAAAACCCCCATAAAGCCTCCCAAAAATTTCCCGGGAAAAATTTGGGAAACTCAATTTCTAAGAATTTTTCTCAGTTTGGGGGGAAGGCGGTTTTAAAAAGCTCTAAAAGAAAAAGAAGTCAAGTTAGGGAAAGGGTGGGGTGTAAAAAGGGCTTATTGCAGATTTAACCCTATTAAGAGCTCTATCAATGTGGTGTTGAGTTTTTAAGCAAAGGGCCCGTGCATTAAATAAGGTTTTTTTCCTGACTCACTTTAGAGCCATTTTTAAATACTTTTAACCCAGTACTGGATGTTTTAAAAGAGAGTGGGATAAGTGTTCAAATTAAAAGTGCAAAATATGAGAAAGTGGAAATTAAGTGGTTATTAGGTTTTTTTAAAAAATTTTAAAAAGAAAAATAAGAAAATTTCCTTTTTTCCCCTTCGAGTGAAGACCCCCCGACATGCAAGTTTGTTAGTTTTTGGTTTCCCCCAAAAAGGGACTATAACCCCCGGGACCCAAAGGGTATTTTCATAAAAGTTATGGCTGATTACATCGCTTCACCCTCTCTACTGCCCTGTCTACTTTTGTACTCGACTGAAGAAGGGCCCACTGTGTAGGCAAAAAATTTCGGGAAAAAAGATGTAAATGTTGCCTTTGGGTCTTTTCTTTCCAAAAATTTTTACCCCTCCCTAAATCCCCCCTTCAATATGATATCCAATCTACCAATTTCCTAGGGCTTTGCATTAACCTTACATTTGCTTTTTTCTTTTTTCTTTTATCTTCCCACTTTCATATACCCTTCCAAATTTATCCCCTAACCTTTGCCCACTTCTCTTCAAAAATTTCCAAAAAGAAGTGTGTTCTCAGCAAAGAGCAATTGTGACAACTCTCACTGTAAAATCATATTCACTGTCTAATACTGTACTGTATGCAGTAGTACAGTAGAATGTGAGCTCTGGAAGAGACGGTGATGATGAATATATATACTGTATATGAATTCCATTATATCTAGGTAGTAGGTTGGTAGACAGCAGCCGGCGAGGGAGGTACTACCGTCCTGTCAAGTGATTGTAAAACGAAAGCCTGTAATTGTTTTACATGATGGTAGGATTGCTGGTGTCCTTTTTTCTGTCTCATAAACATGCAAGATTTCAGGTACGTCTTGCTACTTCTACTTACACTTAGGTCACACTACACATACATGTACAAGCATATATATATACACACCCCTCTGGGTTTTCTTCTATTTTCTTTCTAGTTCTTGTTCTTGTTTATTTCCTCTTATCTCCATGGGGAACAGGAACAGAATTCTTCCTCCATAAGCCATGCGTGTTGTAAGAAGCAACTAAAATACCAGGAGCAAGGGCTAGTAACCCTTCTCCCGTATAAATTACTAAATTTAAAAACTTTCGTTTTTCTTTTTTGGCCACCTTGCCTTGGTGGGATACAGCCAGTTTGTTGGAAAAAAAAATGAATTCCATTATATCTAGGTAGTAGGTTGGTAGACAGCAACCACCCAGGGAGGTATTACAGTCCTGCCAAGTGAGTGTAAAATGAAAGCCTGCAATTATTTTACATGATGGTAGGATTGCTGGTGTCTTTTATCTGGGCTCATAAATATGCAAGATTTCAGGTACATCTTGCTACTTCTTCTTACACTTAGGTCACACTACGCATACATGCACAAGCATATATATACACATCCCTCTGGGGGTTTCTTCTATTTTCTTACTAATTCTTGTTCTTGTTTTATTTCCTCATATTTCCATGGGGAAGTGGAATATAATTCCTCCTCCGTAAGCCATGCGTGTTGTAAGAGGCGACTAAAATGCCGGGAGCAAGGGGCTAGTAACTCCTCCTTCTGTATACATTACTAAAGTTAAAAAGAGAAACTTTTGTTTTTTCTTTTTGGGCCACCCTGCCTTGGTGGGATACACGCCAGTTTGTTGAAAGAAGAAGAATTCCATTAGAGAATGGCAGTTGTCTCTTGCAAAAATAACTTGGATACCTTGGCTCCTAAATGAGAGACAGATGTGTACATGTTGAAGACATGAATATCCCATTAAAAAAAATATGATATAAAACACGTGGTAATTCTTGCAGAACTACATTAATGAGCACCATGATTTCACTAGCACAACTGCTAAATATAAGAAAATGTTACTATGATCACATTTACATAGATATAAGGTAGGTATGTGTAAAAAAAAAAAAAAGTGATTTATTGTAACTATGCTGACTACAAAAACCTTTGTTTTTTGTTTTCAAGCAATGCCATCATGTTTCATGATCAAGACATCTTCATCTTCAGTGGCTCGAGTAACTGCTTCACCAGCTACCCACAACTCCAGCCCTTCTTGGTCTACTTCTACGCAGTCACTAGTTAGGTCACCCAGGTCAACACTGTCTGCTAGTGGACCAGGCCTGGCTTTTAGTGCATAAAGGTAGCCACCTCCACCAGCTCCAGCCAGAGACATGCCTAAACAGTGCTCCTGTAGGGTGGTCATGAGCTTTGGATACCTGAAAGTAATCATTATAGTATAATTCTGTGATTTTAAAAATATATCTAAAAATATTATAGTTGAAAAAGAAAAATGCTATATTAGTAAGAGATCACAAAAATACAGTACTACTACTATCATGAAAATGTTTTCTGATCTGAATTTTTTCTGTATCAACATTAACATGTTGAACTAAACACCTTCTAAGCCTTTTACAGTTGAAGTCTAAAATTTGCAGCTGTCTCATCACAAGGAGTTGTCAATTATAACAGTGATTTTTACTGAAGAACCTCTCATGAATACGTTCATTATTCATGCTTTTTTGCAGTGCCTTTTTTAAAAGGCTTGTCACATTCTGGTCCATGTTAGATGTACTGTACTAAACTCAATTGGCCATCAACATTTATTCCACAAAAGAATCTTCACTATGCTTTGTGAACTACACAACTGCACATGGCTAGAGTATATCACATACATGGAATTACTGATGAGAAAATGGCACAATGCATAATAGTGAATATGTATGAAGTGAAGCTACACTATAAACCCACATAAAGTGAGGGAAACCTAGTACAGTGGACCCCCGCATACCGATTTTAATCCGTGCAAGAGGGCTCATTGGTATGCGAAATAATCGGTATGCGAATGAATTTTCCCCATAAGAAATAATGGAAATCAAATTAATCCATGCAAGACACCCAAAAGTATGAAAAAAAAAATTTTACCACATAAATAAATTTTCCCTACACCAAAGAGAAGGAAAAACAAAAA
>NW_026476650.1:0-10311 GCF_026875155.1 Cherax quadricarinatus
CTACTTTTTGGGGGAAATAATACCTCTTCATGCATACTGTAGCTAAAGCCTCACTATCTGTTTAAAAAACTCTATAGCTCTTAATAATGTATTTTTTCTATAATTTTTTCATACATGGTAGTAGGTTGGTGACCACCACCGGGAAGTACTACCGTCCTGCCGGGATGACGTGTTGAAACAGAAACCTGTAACTGTTTTGCATGATGGTAGGATTGCTGGTTTCTTTTTCTGTCTCATAAACACGCTAGATTACAGGGATATCTTGCTACTACTCCTTACACTTTGGTCACACTTCACAGACACGCACATGCATATATATATTACATCATCTAGGTTTTTCTCCCTGTTTCTAAATAGCTCTTGTTCCTCTTTATTTCTTCTATTTGTCCATGGGGAAGTGGAAAAGAATTTTTCCCTCCGAAAGGGCCATCCATGCGTTCTTTATGGGGCCCGACTAACAAAAATGCCGGGACCCAATGGGCTAGTAACCCCTTCTCCTGTGACATTTACTAAAAAAGAGAAGAAGAAAAAACTTCATAAAACGGGGAATGCTTAAATTTTGCGGGGGATGTAGTGCGGATGACAAGAAACAGATGATTGTTGATGTTATGAATGAAAAGAAGTTGGATGTCCTGGCCCTAAGCGAAACAAAGCTGAAGGGGGTAGGGGAGTTTCGGTGGGGGGAAATAAATGGGATTAAATCTGGAGTATCTGAGAGAGTTAGAGAAAAGGGAAAGGGGTAGCATTTAATGTTGAATGATCAGTTATGGAAGGAGAAAAGAGAATATGAATGTGTAAATTCAAGAATTATATGGATTAAAGTAAAGGTTGGATGTGAGAAGTGGGACATAATAAGTGTGTATGCACCTGGAGAAGGGAGGAATGCAGAGGAGAGAGAGAGATTTTGGGAGATGTTAAATGAATGGGATAGGAGCCTTTGAACCAAGTGAGAGAGTAATTGTGGTAGGGGACCTGAATGCTAAAGTAGGAGAAACTTTTAGAGAGGGTGTGGTAGGTAACTTTGGGGTGCCAGGTGTAAATGATAATGGGAGCCCTTTGATTGAACTTTGTATAGAAAGGGGTTTAGTTATAGGTAATACATATTTTAAGAAAAAGAGGATAAATAAGTATACAAGATATGATGTAGGGCGAAATGACAGTAGTTTGTTGGATTATGTATTGGTAGATAAAAGACTGTTGAGTAGACTTCAGGATGTACATGTTTATAGAGGGGCCACAGATATATCAGATCACTTTCTAGTTGTAGCTACACTGAGAGTAAAAGGTAGATGGGATACAAGGAGAATAGAAGCGTCAGGGAAGAGAGAGGTGAAGGTTTATAAACTAAAGAGGAGGCAGTTAGGGTAAGATATAAACAGCTATTGGAAGATAGATGGGCTAATGAGAGCATAGGCAATGGGGTCGAAGAGGTATGGGGTAGGTTTAAAAATGTAGTGTTAGAGTGTTCAGCAGAAGTTTGTGGTTACAGGAAAGTGGGTGCGGGAGGGAAGAGGAGCGATTGGTGGAATGATGATGTAAAGAGAGTAGTAAGGGAGAAAAAGTTAGCATATGAGAAGTTTTTACAAAGTAGTAGTGATGCAAGGAGGGAAGAGTATATGGAGAAAAAGAGAGAGGTTAAGAGAGTGGTGAAGCAATGTAAAAAGAGAGCAAATGAAGAGAGTGGGTGAGATGTTATCAACAAATTTTTTTGAAAATAAGAAAAAGTTTGGAGTGAGATTAACAAGTTAAGAAAGCCTAGAGAACAAATGGATTTGTCAGTTAAAAATGGAGGAGAGTTATTAAATGGAGAGTTAGAGGTATTGGGAAGATGGAGGGAATATTTTGAGGAATTGTTAAATGTTGATGAAGATAGGGAAGCTGTGATTTCGTGTATAGGGCAAGGAGGAACAACATCTTGTAGGAGTGAGGAAGAGCCAGTTGTGAGTGTGGGGGAAGTTCGTGAGGCAGTAGGTAAAATGAAAGGGGGTAAGGCAGCCGGGATTGATGGGATAAAGATAGAAATGTTAAAAGCAGGTGGGGATATAGTTTTGGAGTGGTTGGTGCAATTATTTAATAAATGTATGGAAGAGGGTAAGGTACCTAGGGATTGGCAGAGAGCATGCACAGTTCCTTTGTATAAAGGCAAAGGGGACAAAAGAGAGTGCAAAAATTATAGGGGGATAAGTCTGTTGAGTGTACCTGGCAAAGTGTATGGTAGAGTTATTATTGAAAGAATTAAGAGTAAGATGGAGAATAGGATAGCAGATGAACAAGGAGGCTTTAGGAAAGGTAGGGGGTGTGTGGACCAGGTGTTTACAGTGAAAAATATAAGTGAACAGTATTTAGATAAGGCTAAAGAGGTTTTTGTGGCATTTATGGATTTGGAAAAGGCGTATGACAGGGTGGATAGGGGGGCAATGTGGCAGATGTTGCAGGTGTATGGTGTAGGAGGTAGGTTACTGAAAGCAGTGAAGAGTTTTTACGAGGATAGTGAGGCTCAAGTTAGAGTATGTAGGAAAGAGGGAAATTATTTCCCAGTAAAAGTAGGCCTTAGACAAGGATGTGTGATGTCACCGTGGTTGTTTAATATATTTATAGATGGAGTTGTAAGAGAAGTAAATGCGAGGGTCTTGGCAAGAGGTGTGGAGTTAAAAGATAAAGAATCACACATAAAGTGGGAGTTGTCACAGTTGCTCTTTGCTGATGACACTGTGCTCTTGGGAGATTCTGAAGAGAAGTTGCAGAGATTGGTGGATGAATTTGGTAGGGTGTGCAAAAGAAGAAAATTGAAAGTGAATACAGGAAAGAGTAAGGTTATGAGGATAACAAAAAGATTAGGTGATGAAAGATTGGATATCAGATTGGAGGGAGAGAGTATGGAGGAGGTGAATGTATTCAGATATTTGGGAGTGGAAATTGATGAGGGGAAAAGGGTGAGTGGTGCACTTAGGAGTCTGTGGAGACAAAGAACTTTGTCCTTGGAGGCAAAGAGGGGAATGTATGAGAGTATAGTTTTACCAACGCTCTTATATGGGTGTGAAGCATGGGTGATGAATGTTGCAGCGAGGAGAAGGCTGGAGGCAGTGGAGATGTCATGTCTGAGAGCAATGTGTGGTGTGAATATAATGCAGAGAATTCGTAGTTTGGAAGTTAGGAGGAGGTGCGGGATTACCAAAACTGTTGTCCAGAGGGCTGAGGAAGGGTTGTTGAGGTGGTTCGGACATGTGGAGAGAATGGAGCGAAACAGAATACTTCAAGAGTGTATCAGTCTGTAGTGGAAGGAAGGGGGGTAGGGGTCGGCCTAGGAAAGGTTGGAGGGAGGGGGTAAAGGAGGTTTTGTGTGCGAGGGGCTTGGACTTCCAGCAGGCATGCGTGAGCGTGTTTGGTAGGAGTGAATGGAGACAAATGGTTTTTAATACTTGACGTGCTGTTGGAGTGTGAGCAAAGTAACATTTATGAAGGGGTTCAGGGAAACTGGCAGGCCGGACTTGAGTCCTGGAGATGGGAAGTACAGTGCCTGCACTCTGAAGGAGGGGTGTTAATGTTGCAGTTTAAAAACTGTAGTGTAAAGCACCCTTCTGGCAAGACAGTGATCGAGTGAATGATGGTGAAAGTTTTTCTTTTTCGGGCCACCCTGCCTTGGTGGGAATCGGCCAGTGTGATAATAAATAAATAAATAAACATTTGCAGTATCTGCCATATTACTGTTCTGAAGAATTGAGATACTTATGCAACATTCTTTCTTCTTTCAATGCACCAGCCATTTCCCACTGAGGTGGGGTGGCCCAAAAGAAAAAAACGAAAGTTTCGCCTTTTAAATTTAGCAATATACAGTGGACCCCCGGTTAACGATATTTTTTCATTCCAGAAGTATGTTCAGGTGCCAGTACTGACCGAATTTGTTCCCATAAGGAATATTGTGAATAGATTAGTCCATTTCAGACCCCGAAACATATACGTACAAACGCACTTACATAAATACACTTACATAATTGGTCGCATTGGGAGGTGATCGTTAAGCGGGGGTCCACTGTATACAGGGGAAGGGGTTACTAGCCCCTTGCTCCTGGCATTTTAGTCGCCTCTTACGACACGCATGGCTTACGGAGGAAGAATTCTGTTCCACTTCCCCATGGAGAACTTATGCAACATATGGGAATCTTTATTGAAGAAATGTTTTGCCACACAGTGGCTTCATCAGTCTTATACAAATCAGGAAGGTATAAGGAGAGGAGGAGTTTGAGGTAATCAGTCCCTCAGAATTCTTCAGAACTTGTCCAATCTTAGGACGAAGACCTACTTAGACTAGTGGATGGTTCCACTATGACCCTGCCTTCTCCTGCATCGCCTCACCTGACTACAGTATATAAGCCACTGCTACGGCCCAGTGCTGTACTTTCTACAAGATTGATGGACTGAACACATCGACTCCAGGCTGAGGGACTGATTACCTCAAACTCCTCCTCTCCTTATACCTTCCTGATTTGTATAAGACTGATGAAGCCACTGTGTGGTAAAATGTTTCTTCAATAAAGATTCCCATATGTTGCATAAGTGTCTCAATTCTTCAACTTGTCGGTTTTCTAAACCATTCATCACATTGCTGTTCTATTATATATTTTTTTTCTAAATACCTAAATGCAACAAAAAGTTTCTTACCTTCATTGAAGTACTGTTCATCTGTATGCTTCAATGAACACTTGGTCTACATATTTACTACCCTTCCTAAATCCTCCTTGTTCCTCTACAGTCTTAATCTCTGTCTTGTCCCTAATTCTCTCTATGATAATTCTACTATACACTTTACTTGATATACTTAACCCTTTCAGGGTCCGTCCCGTAGATCTACGGCTTTGTGTTCAGTGTCCAAACCTTAGATCTACGTCATGAGCTCAGCTCACTCTGATAAACTGTGAGTGGTACACTTGGGCCTAGATATGAGAGAATACATCTATGTGGTATGTGTGCACCACATAAAACAAATCCTGCAGCACACTGTGTATAATGAGAGAAAAAAAACTGAAACCAAGATTTTCGATTAAAACAGCAACTTTGCAGTGTTTTTTCGTATGTTTTTTATAGTTGTATTTGCAATTTCTTGGTCTCATTTGATAGAATGGAAGACATATTACAGAAATAGAGATGATTTTGATTGGTTTTTAGCACCGGAATGGCTTAAAACTGAGCTCAAAGTAGCGGAAATGTTAAATTTTTGTCGATGTTCAAGAGTAAACAAACGACCTCACACGTCTAATACACGCCAGCTGGTGGATCTAATACACATTCACAAATGTGGTGATGATATTTATACAATTATTACAATATTGCATAACAGTAAATCTTCTATTTTTTGGTGTGAATAAAAATTCATTATGTAAATAAAAAATAAAAATGGGATTTATTTGTAAAGCCTCAAAACATAACTAATGAACCGAGGAAATGTTAGTTTAGTGCCAGGAATGCCTACATTGTTTATTCTGGATGCTATTTTGAAATTGGAATATTTTGAACTTTGTGCTAAATTGGCCAAATTACCAATTTCCAATCACTTTATTTTGTAGTTGAAACAGTTGACTTGGCGATTTCTTGTGCTCAATCGATAGAATAGAAGTAATACTAGTAAAATAGCTAAGAATTTGGTCGACTGGAATGATGTAATTGGCCTAAAATGGAAGTCAAAGTCGGCAAAATCGCCAATTCGTAAATATCGCTGACACATCAAAATTCGCGAGAGCATAATTTCGTAAATTTTCCATCAAATTTCGTACTTTTTGTTTTATTACCTTCGCAAAAAGATTCTCTACCATTTCATAAGAAAAAATAACAAATTTTTTTTTGGAAAACTCTTGGACACTGGGGCACCACTTCAGATTTGGGTCTTGGACCCTGAAAGGGTTAACTGACTAATTTCCCTATAAATCTTACACTCTTGTCTACTTGTTCCTTATACAAAGGTACTATTCATGCTCTCTGCCAAACTTTCTTCCCTTCATATATGTTGAACAAATACACCAACACTCTAAAACTATATCCCTGCCTGCTTTCATTGTTTCTATCTTAGCCCATCTATCCCAGCTACCTCATGCACTTCCCATACTCACATCTGACTCTTCCTCATTCCTCACTCGTACAAGATGTTATACCTCCCTGGCCAATGCATGAAATCACTGCTTCTCTTCATCAGTATTTCTTCTTCTTTCAACAACCTGGCCATATCCCACTGAGGTAGGGTGGCCCAAAAAGAAAAACGAAAGTTTCTCTTTTTAAATTTAGTAATATATACAGGAGAAGGGGGTTACTGGCCCTTTGCTTTCAGCATTTTGGTCGCCTCTTATGACGTGCATGGCTTACGGAGGAAGAATTCTGTTCCACTTCCCCATTTCGTCAGTATTTAACAACTCAGAATATTCCCTCCATCCTCCCATCACCTCCACATTTCCATCCAACATTTCCCATCTTTTATGTTCATCCCCAGACTTTCTTCTCATTAATTTGTTGGCAAATTGTCACCCATTCTCTCACTGTCTTTACTTTCACAGTCTCCACCACTCTTAATGTATCTTTTTTCTCTCTTTCTCTATATATATTTTTTCTTTTTTTATTGACATATCGGCTGTTTCCCACCGTGGCAAGGTGACCCAAAGAAGAAGACACACTTTCATCATTTACTCCACTCTCTTACCAGAGTTGCACCTACACTACAGTTAAAAAACTGCAGCATCAGCACCCCTCCTTCAGAGCACAGGCACTGTACTTCCCATCTCCAGGACTCAAATCTGGCTTGCCAGTTTCCTGAATCCCTGAATCACACTCCAACAGCACATCAAGTCATAAAAACCATTCGTTCCATTCGCTTTCCAACTGACATGCTCACACGCCTGCTTTACCTCCTTTACCTCCTCCCTCCAGCCTTTCCTAGGCTGACCTCTGCCCCACTTTTCTTTCACTACAGATTTATACGCTCTCTTAATTCATTTTATTTCATTCTGTCCTCCCTAAATTTCTGAACCATCTCAACAACCCCTCCTCAGCCCTCTAGAAAATAGTTTTGGTAATCCCACACCCCTTCTTAATTTCCAAACAACGAATTCTCTGCATTATATTTACACCACACACTGCCCTCAGACACGACATCTCCACTGCCTCCAGCCTTCTCCTTGTTGCAACATTCACCACCCATGCTTCACACCCATATAAGAGAGTTGGTATAACTATACTCTCATACATTACCCTCTTTGCTTCCATGGACAAAGTTCTTAGTCTCCACAGACTCCTCGTTGTACCACTCACCTTTTTCCCCTCGTCAATTCCATGATTCACCTCATCTTTCATAGACCCATCTGTTGACACGCCTACTCCTAAATATCTAAATACATTCACCTCCTCCACACTCTCTCCCTCCAACCTGATATCCAATCTTTCATTACCTAATTTTTTGTTATCCTTATCACCTTACTCTTTCCTATATTCCCTTTCAATTTTCTTATTTTATATACCCTACCAAACTCATCTACCAACCTTTACAACTTCTCTTCAGAATCTCTCAAAAGCACAGTGTCAACAGCAAAGAGCAACTGTGACAACTCCCACTTTGTGTTAGATTCTTTATCTTTTAACCCCAAACCTCTTGCCAACAGCTGAGCATTCACTTCTCTTACAACCCCATCTATAAATATATTGAACAACCATGGTGATATCACACATCCTTGTCTAAGGCTTACTTTTACTGGGAAATAATATCCCTCTCTCCTACGTACTCTAACCTGAGCCTCACTATCCTTGTAAAAACTTTTCACTGCTTTCAATAACCTGTTTCCTATTCCATACATTTGCAACATCTGCCACATTGTCCTCCTATCTACCCTGTCATACACCTTTTCCAAATCCATAAATGCCACAAAAACCTCTTTACTCTCATCTAAATATTGTTCACCTATATGTTTCACTGTGAACACTTGGTCTACACACCCTCTACCCTTCCTAAAGCTTCCTTGTTCATCTGCTATCCTACTCTCCATCATACTCTTAATTTTTTCAATAATAATTCTACCATACACTTTACCAGGTATACTCAACAAACTTCTTCCCCTATAATTTTTGCATTATCTTTTGTCCCCTTTGCCTTTACACAAAGGAACTATGCATGCTCTGCCAATCCCTAGATACCTTATCCAATTCTATACCTAAATATAAACCATTAAACCCACATCTTCCTCCTAAATTCCAAACTATAGATTCTCTGCATTATACTCACACTGCACATTGCCCTCAGACACGACATCTCCACTGCCTCCAGCCTTCTTGTTGTTGCAATATTCACCACCTATGCTTCACACCCATATAAGAGCATTGGTATAGGTACAATAGGGCCCCTCTTTATGGCGTCTTGCCTTACGGCATTCTGCTAATACAGGCATTTCAAATTATGACCAGAACTCACTGACTTTCTAACACGCTTACTGCGCCCCACTCAGTTTGCTTACATTCTCCACGAGCTCCGTGTCTCTCCATTATGTCTGGAAACTTTCGAAAATTTCAAGTGTTTTAAAGTTATTTCATATTTTATATATAGTCTGATAATGATACTTATGTGTACCTGTGCTTAAGTAAATTTACACACTGTGCTGGCATGCAGGTACACACTAAAATCACTAAGAGTGTCTTATGTCTTGAGAATGCCATATTAATAATGATAATAATAATCACTGTGAAGCACATTAAATGTCATATTATTTTTTATTTTTTTATTATCACACCGGCCGATTCCCACCAAGGCAGGGTGGCCCGAAAAAGAAAAACTTTCACCATCATTCACTCCATCACTGTCTTGCCAGAAGGGTGCTTTACACTACAGTTTTTAAACTGCAACATTAACACCCCTCCTTCAGAGTGCAGGCACTGTACTTCCCATCTCCAGGACTCAAGTCCGGCCTGCCGGTTTCCCTGAATCCCTTCATAAATGTTACTTTGCTCACACTCCAACAGCACGTCAAGTATTAAAAACCATTTGTCTCCATTCACTCCTATCAAACACGCTCAAGCATGCCTGCTGGAAGTCCAAGCCCCTCGCACACAAAACCTCCTTTACCCCCTCCCTCCAACCCTTCCTAGGCCGACCCCTACCCCGCCTTCCTTCCACTACAGACTGATACACTCTTGAAGTCATTCTGTTTCGCTCCATTCTCTCTACATGTCCGAACACACCTCAACAACCCTTCCTCAGCCCTCTGGACAACAGTTTTGGTAATCCCGCACCTCCTCCTAACTTCCAAACTACGAATTCTCTGCATTATATTCACACCACACATTGCCCTCAGACATGACATCTCCACTGCCTCCAGCCTTCTCCTCGCTGCAACATTCATCACCCACGCTTCACACCCATATAAGAGCGTTGGTAAAACTATACTCTCATACATTCCCCTCTTTGCCTCCAAGGACAAAGTTCTTTGTCTCCACAGACTCCTAAGTGCACCACTCACTCTTTTTCCCTCATCAATTCTATGATTCACCTCATCTTTCATAGACCCATCCGCTGACACTCCACTCCCAATATTGAATATTCACCCCCCTACTTTTCCCCTCCAATCTGTATTCAATCTTTCTCACCAAAATCTTTTTTTTACCCTCAAAACCCTTCTCTTTCCTGTATTACCTTTAATTTTCTTCTTTTGACCCCCAACCAAATTCTCCCCCAATCTCTGCAACTTCTCTTCGAATCTCCCAAAAGCACGTGTCATCAGCAAAGAGCCTGTAAAAACTCCCCTTTGTTTTGGGGATTCTTTATCTTTTAACTCCCGCCTCTTGCCAAAACCCCGATTTACTTTCCCTTCAACCCCATCTATAAAAATATTAAAACCACGGGGGACAACACACATCCCTTTTAAAGGCTACTTTTACTGGGAAAAATTTCCCTCTTTCCTAAATACTCTAACTTGGCCTCACATCCTCGTAAAAACTCTTCCGCTTTCGTAACCCACCCCCTCCACCATTTTCACTTGCAAATCTCCCCTTGCCCCCTACCCCCCTGTCATACGCCTTTTCCAAAACCCTAAAAGCCCAAAGACCCCTTTTTGCCTTATCTAAATATGTTCACTTTATGTTTCACTGTAAACCCTGGTCCCCACACCCCCCACCTTTCCTAAAGCCTCCTTTTTATCTGCTATCTTTCTCCGTCTTACTCTTAAAATTTTTTCAAATTTTAAAAACCCACCATACCCCCACCAGGTCATCAACAGACTTATCCCCCTATAATTTTTGCACCCCTTTTTTCCCCTTTGCCTTTATACAAAGGAACTTGCATGCCTCCTC
>NW_026476652.1:0-10101 GCF_026875155.1 Cherax quadricarinatus
TATCGCAATAAAAGCAATATAAAATTAAATGAAAAGGTAATATACATTATATATACATAATAATCATTGTAACCCATTCAGGGGTTGCAACACCTTTGTACTTTCTCTAACTTCTTGACGTGCTTGACCAGGTGTGGGTTCCAGACTGGTGCTGCATACTCCAGTATGGGCCTAACATACACAGTGTACAGTGTCTTGAACGATTCCTTATTAAGGTATCGGAACGCTATTCTCAGGTTTCTCCAGCGCCCGTATGCTGCAGCAGTTACTTGGTTGATGTGTGCCTCCGGTGACGTGCTCGGTGTTATGGTCACCCCAAGATCTTTCTCCCTGAGTGAGGTCTGTAGTCTTTCTCCACCTAGCCTATACTCTGTCTGCGGTCTTCTTTGCCCCTCCCCAATCTTCATGACTTTGCATTTGGCAGGGTTGAATTCGAGAAGCCAGTTTCTGGACCACATGTCCAGCCTGTCCAGGTCTCTTGGCAATCCTGCCTCATCCTCATCCGATTTAATTCTTCTCATCAGCTTCACATCATCTGCGAATAGGGACACTTCAGAGTCTATTCCTTCCATTATGTCGTTCACATATATCAGAAATAGCACTGGTCCTAGAACTGACCCCTGTGGGACCCTGCTCGTCACAGGCACCCACTGTGATACCTCATCACGTACCATGACTTGTTGTTGCCTCCCTGTCAGGTACTCCCTAATCCATTGCAGTGCCCTACCTGTTATGTGCGCCTGATCCTCCAACTTCTGCACTAATCTCTTGTTAGGAACTGTTTCAAAGGCCTTCCTGCAGTCCAGGAAAATGCAATCAACCCACCCCTCTCTCTCGTGTCTTACTTCTGTTACCTTGTCATAAAACTCCAGAAGGTTTGTGACACAGGATTTGCCTTCCATGTATCCATGCTGGTTTTCATTTATAATCTTGTCCCATTTCAGGTGTTCCACCACTCTCCTCCTGATAATCTTCTCCATGACTTTGCATACTATACATGTCAAGAGACACAGGTCTTTAGTTTAGTGCCTCGTTTCTGTCTCCTTTCTTAAATATGGGGACTACATTTGCTGTCTTCCATATCTCAGGTAGTTGCCCAGGTTCAAGGGATGTGTTGAAGATTGTGGTTAGAAGCACGCACAGCATCTCTGCTCCTTCTCTAAGGACCCACGGGGAGATGTTGTCCCGTCCCATCGCCTTTGAGGTATCAAGGTCACTTAGCTTCTGCACCTCCTCCTCGGTTGTTTGTATGTCATCCAACACTTGTTGGTATATTCGCTCTTGATGTTCCCTTCTGTGCTGTCTTCCCAGAGCCCTTCAACAGCTGTTCAACAGCCTCCCATCAAGCATTAGGGGAATTCCCAATAAACCCCTGGCTGCCTTCAAGAGAGAGCTGGACAGATACCTAAAGTCAGTGCCGGATCAGCCGGGCTGTGGGTCGTACGTTGGACTGCGTGCGGCCAGCAGTAACAGCCTAGTTGATCAGGCCCTGATCCATCGGGAGGCCTGGTCATGGACCGGGCCGCGGGGACGTTGATCCCTGGAATAACCTCCAGGTAGCTCCTCACATACCTCCTGATCATTTTTTGTGAGTGCTCCACCTTCTGTCCTCAGTCTGATCACCTGGTCTTTGACTGTTGTCTTCCTCCTGATGTGGCTATACAACAGTTTCGAGTCAGTCTTGACTTTCGATGCTATGTTATTTTCATACTGTCGCTGGGCCTCCCTCCTTACCTGTGCATACTCGTTCCTGGCTCTGCGACTAATCTCCCTGTTTTCATGTGTTCTCTGCCTTCTGTATTTTTTCCATTCTCTATTGCGCTTTCTTTTTGCCTCCTTACACCGTCGGGTACACCAGGGGCTCGTTCTGGTCTTCCCATTGTTTCTGTTGCCCTTGGGAATAAACCGTGTGTGTGTGTATGTGTGTGCTCACCTAATTGTACTCGCCTAATTGTGGTTGCAGCTCCTGGCCCCGCCTTTTCACTGAACGCTCCGTGAGCTTTATCATACCTCGTCTTAAAGCTGTGTATGGTTCCTGCCTCCACTACATCACTTGCTAGACTATTCCACGTCTTGACTATTCTATGACTGAAGAAATACTTCATACTTCCTAACATCCCTTTGACTCATCCGAGTCTTCAGCTTCCAAGTGTGACCCTTTGTTTCTTTGTCGTCTCTCTGGAACATCCTGTCTCTGTCCACCCTGTCTATTCCACGTAGTATTTTGTATGTCGTTATCATATCTCATCTAACCCTCCTGTCCTCCAGTGTCGTCAGGCCGATTTCCCTTAATCTTTCTTCGTAGGACATTCCCCTTATTTCTGGAACTAACCTTGTCGCAAACCTTTGCACTTTCTCTAATTTCTTGACGTGCTTCACCAGGTGTAGGTTCCAAACTGGTGCTGCATACTCCAATATGGGCCTGACGTGTGTGTGTGTGTGGGGGGGGTGTGGGGTTGTGGTGGGGTGTGTGTGTGTGTGTGGGGTGTGTGTGTGTGTGGTGTGTTGTGTGTGTGTGTGTGTGGGGTGTGTGTGGGGTGTGTGGGGATGTGTGTGTGTGTGTGTGTGGGTGTGTGTGTGTGTGTGTGTGTGTGTGTGTGTGTGTGTGTGTGTGTGCGTGGTGTGTGTGTGTGGTGTGTGTGTGTGTGTTTGTGTGTGTGTGGTGTGTGTGTTGTGTGTGTGTGTGTGTGTGTGTGTGGTGTGTGTGTGTACTCACCTAGTTGAGGTTGCGGGGGTCGAGTCAGAGTTCCTGGCCCCGCCTCTTCACTGATCGCTACTAGGTCACTCTCCCTGAGTCGTGAGCTTTATCATACCTCTGCTTAAAGCTATGTATGGATCCTGCCTCCACTACATCGCTTCCCAAACTATTCCACTTACTGACTACTCTATGGCTGAAGAAATACTTCCTAACATCCCTGTGATTCATCTGTGTCTTCAGCTTCCAACTGTGTCCCCTTGTTACTGTGTCCAATCTCTGGAACATCCTGTCTTTGTCCACTTGTCAATTCCTCTCAGTATTTGTATGTCGTTATCATGTCCCCCCTATCTCTCCTGTCCTCCAGTGTCGTCAGGTTGATTTCCCTTAACCTCTCCTCGTAGGACATACCTCTTAGCTCAGGGACTAGTCTTGTTGCAAACCTTTGCACTTTTCTCTAGTTCTTTACGTGCTTGGCTAGGTGTGGGTTCCAAACTGGTGCCGCATACTCCAATATGGGCCTAACGTACACGGTGTACAGGGTCCTGAATGATTCCTTATTAAGATGTCAGAATGCTGTTCTGAGGTTTGCTAGGCGCCCATATGCTGCAGCAGTTATTTTGGTTGATGTGCACTTCAGGAGATGTGCCTGGTGTTATACTCACCCCAAGATCTTTTTCCTTGAGTGAGGTTTGTAGTCTCTGGCCCCCTAGACTGTACTCCGTCTGCGGTCTTCTTTGCCCTTCCCCAATCTTCATGACTTTGCACGTGGTGGGATTGAACTCCAGGAGCCAATTGCTGGACCAGGTCTGCAGCCTGTCCAGATCCCTTTGTAGTTTCTGCCTGGTCTTCGATCGAGTGAATTCTTCTCATCAACTTCACGTCATCTGCAAACAGGGACACCTCAAAGTCTATTCCTTCCGTCATGTCGTTCACAAATACCAGAAACAGCACTGGTCCTAGGACTGACCCCTGTGGGACCCCGCTGGTCTCAGGTGCCCACTCTGACACCTCGCCACGTACCATGACTCGCTGCTGTCTTCCTGACAAGTATTCCCTGACCATTGTAGTCCTTCCCTGTTATCCCTGCTTGGTCCTCCAGTTTTTGCACAATCTCTTGTGTGGAACTGTGTCAAACGCTTCTTGCAGTCCAAGAAATGCAATCCACCCACCCCTCTCTCTCTTTGGTCTTACTGCGTCACCATGTCATAGAAACTCCAGTAGGGTTGTGACAGATTTCCCCGTCTCTGAAACCATGTTGGCTGCTGTTGATGAGATCGTTCCTTCTAGGTGTTCCACCACTCTCTCCTGATAATCTTCTCCATGAATTTTGCATACTATAATGTCGTGACACTGGTCTGTAGTTTAATGCTTCATGTCTGTCTCCTTTTTTAAAGATTGGGACTACATTTGCTGTCTCCATGCCTCAGGCAATCTCCCTGTTTCAATAGATGTATTGAATATTGTTGTTAGGGTACACATAGTCCTCTGCTCCCTCTCTCAATACCCATGGGAGATGTTATCTGGACCCATTGCTTGAGGTATCTAGCTCACTCAGAAGCCTCTTCACTTCTTCCTCGGTTGTGTGCATGTGTCCAGTACATGGTGGTGTGTCCCCCACCTCTCGTCTTTCTGGAGCTCCTTCTGTCTCCTTTGTGAACACTTCTTGAATCTCTTGTTGAGTTCCTCACATTCTCCAGTCATTTCTTGTCTCTCCTTTTCCTTCCTTAGCCTGATTACCTGGTCCTTGACCGTTTTTTTCCTCCTGATGTGGCTGTACAACAGTTTCGGGTCAGATTTGGCTTTCGCTGCTATGTCGTTTTCATTTGTCTTTGGACCTCCCTTCTTATCTGTGCATATTCGTTTCGGCTCTAAGACTGCCTCCTTATGCTCCGGGGCCCTTTGCCTTCTATTTTTCTTCCATTCCCTATCACACTTGGTTTTTCCTCCCTGCACCTTTGGGTAAACCTGCTCTTTCATTATTCCTGTTCCCCTTTGGGGTACAAACCTCTCCTCAGCCTCCTTGCATTTGTTGCTACATTATTCCATCATCTCATTAACTGGCTTCCCTGCCAGTTCTCTGTCCCACTGAACCCCGTTCAGGAAGTTCCTCATTCCTGTTGTAGTCCCCTTTCTTGTAGTTGGCTTCTTTCGTCCTGGCCTTCCTGCTTCTCCCTCCACTTGTAGCTCTACTGTGTATTCGAAGCTTAAAACCCCATGGTCACTGGCCCCAAGGGGTCTTTCATATGTGATGTCCTGGATATCTGCACTACTCAAGGTGAATACTAAGTCCACCTTGCTGGTTCATCCTCTCCTCTCTCTCTTGTAAATGTCCCTTACGTGTTGGCACACGTGTGTGTTATCATTTTGTCCAGGCACATGTCGATTAGACACTAGGCCTGTTGTATGTGTGTGTGTGGTGTGTGTGTTGTGTGTGTGGGGGGTGTGTGTGTGTGTTTTGTGTGTGGTGTGTGTGTGGTTGTTGTGTGTGTGTGTGGGGGTGTGTGTGTGTGTGTGCGTGGTGTGTGTGTGTGGTGGTGTGTGTTGTGTGGGGTGCTTAATCGGCCCACAGGTTTTCCTCTCTCTCACAAAACACACACACACACACACACCCACACACACACACACACACACACACACACACCACACACACACACACACACACACCACACAACACACAATAAAAAGCTGGCCCCCGTTAACACTTAGGACAAAAATCAAATTGCTGTCAGTGGGCCACTGACAGCAATATGATGTTTCCATAGAGGACAAGGTTTAGTTAATCTATTTGTCGTGGAGTTCGTGAGGAGATATTGGGGAAGAAATACAGACGTTGGATGTCTTGGAGACGTAGAATTAAGGAATTAGCCCCGGCCTGCCGTCGAGTCTAAGCCTAGCCTTGAACTGAGAGGCCTCTGGGCCCACTGCTCCGTGTGATGGGTCTCGTGCTGGGTCTCGTGACGTCCCCCGCTAGCAAGGGAGCATATCTATCAAAAAAGCTGGGATTATCTAAGTATACTTAACAGTACACAGTAACTTCGACAAATCTACTGTAGAAAAATGAGTAAATAAATGGAGCAAAAAGCATAAAACCAACTCGATAGACTGTGTGTAAGGTTGTCTGGTGCTTACTTGATTAATCAGGTTGTTTGCGCTGGCGGCCCTGCTGGCCCATGTATCCCATCACTACCTGGTTGATTGGGTAAGGATTACCAGACTTGCTCATTTGAATAGTTTTAGGAGAGCAACGTTAACTAAATTCAGTGTAGCACTTCCAGGAAACGAACGTTACTTCACTGGAAGGTGTAGTGTTTACCTGGAGTTTACCTGGAGAGAGTTCCGGGTGTCAACGCCCCCGCGCCCGGTCTGTGACCAGGTATTTGATACACATATTAGTATGTTTAGTTTTATAAACACGTTATTCCCCACTGTTGTTATCCCAGTAAATTTTTATTCACACAGTGAGTGTTATCCACACAATGTTACCATCCACATAGTGCAATGTTACCATCCACATAGTGCAATGTTACCATCCACATAGTGCAATGTTACAATCCATATAGTGCAATGTTACCATCCACATAGTGCAATGTTACCATCCACATAGTGCAATGTTACCATCCATATCGTGCAATGTTACCATCCACATCGTGCAATGTTACCATCCATATCGTGCAATGTTACCATCCACATCCACACAATGTTACCATCCACATAGTGCAATGTTTGCAGATTTCGTGGAGACTGGCATAAAAGACTATTTTCATAATGACCTGTGAGTTCCTAGTTGCAGTTTATGTAGATGAGACCGAGGAAAACCAGCCAGCAAGGGAAGGGGAGGTCGGCCTCCGTGTTTGAGTCACTCACATGCACTACATTATTGAGCATCAGTGGGCTGCAGAAAACAATATGAAGTTCAACGATGAGAAATTTCAATTACTCAGATATGGTAAACATGAGGAAATTAAATCTTCATCAGAGTACAAAACAAATTCTGGCCACAAAATAGAGCAAACACAACGTCAAAGACCTGGGAGTGATTATGTCGGGGGATCTCACCTTCAAGGACCATAACATTGTATCAATCGCATCTGCTAGAAAAATGACAGGATGGATAATGAGAATCTTCAAAACTAGGGAGGCCAAGCCCATGATGACACCTTCAGGTCACTTGTTCTATCTAGGCTGGAATATTGCTGCACTCTAACAGCACCTTTAAAGGGCAGGTGAAATTGCCGACCTAGAAAATGTACAGAGAACTTTCACGGCGCGCATAAGGGAGATAAAACACCTCAATTACTGGGAGCGCTTGAGGTTTTCAAAACCTGTATTCCCGGGAACGCAGGAGGGAGAGATACATGATTATATACACCTGAAAAATCCTAGAGGGACTAGTACCGAACTTGCACACGAAAATCACTCACTACGAAAGCAAAGACTTGGCAGAAGATGCACCATCCCCCAATGAAAAGCAGGGGTATCACTAGCACGTTAAGAGACCATACAATAAGTGTCAGGGGCCCGAGACGTGTTCAACTGCCTCCCAGCACACATAAGGGGGATTACCAACAGACCCCTGGCAGTCTTCAAGCTGGCACTGGACAAGCACCTAAAGTCGGTTCCGGATCAGCCGGGCTGTGGCTCGTACGTTGGTTTGCGTGCAGCCAGCAGCAACAGCCTGGTTGATCAGGCTCTGATCCACCAGGAGGCCTGGTCACAGACCGGGCCGCGGGGGCGTTGACCCCCGAAACTCTCTCCAGGTAAACTCCAGGTAATGAGCAATTGTCATTGCTCAATAATAACCCACATGGAGACAGAAACTCAAAAGATTAATTGTCTGTATATTTCGACCTCCTTCTGAGGGTCTTTTGAGCAGATACACAAATGAGAGGAGAAAATAAATTTATAGGAAGGTTGAGCTTCTCAAACGTGTAACCTTCCTATAAATTCATGTTCTTTCATTTGGATACTGCTGAAGAGGACCCCAGCAGGAGGTCGAAATATACAGACCAATTAATCTTTTGAGTTTCTGTCTCCATGAGCACCACTAATGATATAGTCGAAGTTTGTGCAGTCAGGATCTACCATCAGAACGTACTTATTGTTACAACTTACTAATAGTTCAAGTACTGGTTATTATAGATAAATAATTTTCTTGATAACCTATCAAGTCCAACCCCAAAGATTCTGGTGCTTGGCGATTTTTATTGAGGCACCTGAAATGGGAGACTAGCATAGATTGTAATGGTAGAGAGTACCTGGAGGTAGCTAAGAAATAAGAACATAAGAACATAAGAAAGAAGGAACATCAGATCTTTACAATAAATTCACCTTAAGCAATTAGATTGCTGGATTGAGCAGACTGGGAAAACCCCAGACTTTACGTTTACTGACAATAAGGACCTAGTCTGGGATGTAACGGTATCGAAGACTGCACTCTCAAACCACAGTATAATGGAGTTTAAGAACTGTGTGCACAGTGGCCTGGGACAGGAGAATTCATCAAGTACATTTTGAACAAGAACATCAACTGGGACCAAATAAATCACGACCTTAGCGATATATAATGGGAAGACAGTATGACCACCGCTGATCTCAACCAGTTCCTCGAGAGGCTGAACTCTCTGGTACTCGAGATATGCACCAGGCACACATCTCTAAATCACTAATGATGTAGCCACGATACGACTGTGTTCAGTGACCCACTCACCACTACAGATTGAAGACCCGAACGTCTTTTTCATGAGACTTAAAACACCATTGACATCTTCACAGTTTCTGATTCAATCCTATCCCATGAAAGTAAAAGGCTTGACAGACGGTGCAAAATACTCCCAGTGGTGCAGTGAGTACACTAAGGTAAAGCTCAACAGGTGTGAAGGGACCAAGACATTTCAACGTCTTCCTTCTTACATTCGGAGGATTACCAACAGACCCCTATTGCCTTCAAGAAGAACTGGACAAGCTTCTCAAGTCAGTGTCTGATCAGCCGGGCTGAGGTGCGGATGGCACCAACCACCTGGTTGATGACACCATCCACTGGGAGGGAGGCTTGGGCTTGTATCGGGCCACGAGACCATTCAGCCTCGGAACACACTGCAGGTAGACCCCAGGTAGGTAGATCCATAGTTGACTTTGTAGAAGCCATCGACAGTTTGTCATGTATTCTGCCCCAGGACGAAACTTGTGGAACTCCATATTCGTCAACAATTACAAAAAATAATTATCCTTGGTTTTTATTATTTTACGGTGGAGCTGGACATTGGTGTCATCCCACAACTACTGATATTGTCCTACTTCACATAGGATATTAAGTTTTATATCGAATAGAACACAAATAGTGGTAGTAAACAAAACAAAATCTTACCTTAACAAAGCACACACAGAAATACACAGCTTCGAATCATCCTTTGCTGACTATGCCAAAATAAGCATGACAGTCGCCTCGGTAAAAACATGGAAATATTGAAAGCAAATATTAACAAGGTCTTCCAGTGGGCATGATTTTCAGTGGTGACAAATTTCAACTGCTGAGATTTGGATATAAACATAGGACCATCTCACAGAAAGAATATAACAAATGAAAGATTGATAAGGTCAGATCGCCTGTCCTTTATACAACACAGTAGAGCAAATGTCGGGAAGATGACGGAGTGGATGATGAGAACTTTCAAAACCAGAGAAACAATGACATTAATGGCAACATTATTGAAATTACTTGTTCTCGTTTAAAATATTGTTCGAGATTGACGGCCTCGTTCAGGTCAGGAGAGAGACAGATCACAACTGGAGAAGTATAGAGATCGTGTACTCCCTGCACAGAGCCAGTAATACAATTAAACTACTTGGAACGCCTAAAATATTGTGAATGTGCTCTCTGGAGTGAAGAAGAGAGAAATACTTGATGATTATACACGGGAAGATACTTGAGGGCCACGCCTGACATCAACATATTACCACGACAACTTTCGTATTATTGATGGTATACAATTGCAGAGTAAGATACATTTGCAGCTCTTTGATAAATATTTCATTGCCTAAACGTTTCGCCTGCACAACAGGCTTCTTCAGTTGAATACAGGTGAATATAACACTGGAGGCAATATAAGTGCTAGCAGTAGTGTTGCATGTCTTATTCTTCACAACAGCTAACTGGGTCAACAACCTAATGTCAACATACGTGATTCAAGACTCTTCAACCTGCTACCAGCAGATATAAGAAATATTGCTGCAGCCGATATAGAAGTTTACAAGAAGAAAGTGAATCACTACCTTCGCTAAGTGCCAAAACAGCCAGGCTGTGATGGATATGTGACCCTGCAAGCCGCTAACAGCAGCAGCCTAGTTGAGCAGGCAGTCAACTATACTCTGTTATAGGTATTACCGGCTGTGGACTATTACCGAGA